>JBDJHY010000078.1:26319323-26332796 GCA_039654485.1 Withania somnifera
AGCTACCCCAGTCTCTTTCAAGAGTAACAGTTTCAGGCTGATCAGTTTGTTGTAGTGAAGACACATCTGACATAATTAGTTGGAAGGAAAATATTAATTTGAGTAAGTAGGTGAAAGAAGTTGTTTAGGTGTATTGAGTCAATTAATTAGTTGGAAGGAAAATATTAGTTTGAAAAATTTGGTCAATGTTTATGAGCATCTTTGGAGTCAAGTGGGTGATGCCTGATGACTTGAAATAAGAAATCAACAGCTTGACAAGGACAAGAATAGATAAGATTCTGAGTCAAAGCTGGAGGACAATTCCGTTATGTATCATTTGGACAACATGGTCATAAAGGAACAACAAGTGTTTTGAAGGGAAAGAGGAAAACACATTCCATTTGTAAAGTGCAGATGTCTCCAAAAACTATACTTTGGGTTAACCTGTTCAAAAAAAATAAAATCTGCACTTCTGATTAGGAGAAACAGTGTAGATGATGTAGCAGACATAATGGTATTGATATTTCAGACATAATGGTATTGATATTTTTTAAATGGTATAACAGCACTAAGGTAGACGATAGTACGTAAAATACAAGTGTGTGCAAAGCCCTGATCTTATCTATATCTAACATATCAAAGGAGGCAGATCCACGCCTTTTGGGTTGTCTGTCTGCACCGCCTTGGTAATGATTGTTAATAAAATTACCTCAATGTTTTCCAGTGTTTATTCATTGAGTGAGTATCCACCTTAGCTAGGAATCAAGAAATTGGCTTCTTGGAACATTGTGAAGTATTATCTTTTCACTGGGGGTAAGCATATTTGTAGCCTCATCCATAGTTATGAGTGATGATGCATCTTTCTTGTGTGGCTAGTCTATCAGCATATCCTCAGTGAAGGTGTGCCTGAAGCACAGGGGCAAAGCCTCAACCTGCAAGCGAGCTCAAGGTACCCCTTGAGAATGCATTTTAAGACAATACTCCACGACCTTCAAGAGTGAAGGCCAACAATAGGCGTGGTCTCTCCAGAGTTCTCTGCTTGAATATATGATTCTGTATCAGGATTTCTGAGTTATACCTTGGAACCTTAGAAATTGGAAACACCTTTCCAGGTTATGGGAATTAGTTTGAAGTTTGTGCAGGCTAGTTGCTTATCACTTTTTTTTTTATTTTTTTTTTATAGAACTTTTATCAGTATTTATTCATAATCAGGAAATACATATATTTGACTATGATCCACATCAATCATACAATATGCATTGTTATAGCTTAACATTGTTAATTTTTCTTAGCAAACTATCAAACACGAACACTTGCTCTGACTAATTCCAGCAGCATCACATTTGCAGCTTTGAGGCATCTTACTTGCTGGCCATTGCATTAGAGCTAGATAGCCACAATTAATTTTAGCACATGTTCCTTCAGCCTTGAAACTTCCTGGACAAAACTGAATCTCACCTGACACTAGCAAGGGGTTGAAAAAAGTGAGAAATATTGCAAGAGAGGAAAGAAAATACAATACAACTCTGCATCTTTTTCCACTGTATAGATTTTTTGTGAAATTTCAAACTATGAATTACTTTAGGCTAGTTGCTTATCTAAGTGGAGTATTAGGAATTTAGGGATATGCACCAACTGCTCAGCAAGAATACTTTTATTTTGCCCTCATTTTTGTCAACTATCAGCTTGTAAAATCTGTTTTGGATCCAAGACATATTAGCACAACAAGAACGCCGACAAGCCCAGTATAGTCCTAAAAGGGTCTGCGGAGGGCGGGGGTGTATGCAGACCTTACCCCAGAAAGGTTGGGTAGAGAGACATGGAGGAAAATAACGCTTGGAGGTGATCAATTAAGCAGAGATATATTATGTAGTTAATTAGCTGATCTGGAAATATAAACTTCATTCAAGGCTCCTTGGTTGCATGTGATCATAGTTATCGGGTGGCACTGAATATCCATACTTCTCTCTTAACTGATTTTTCAATTTCACGGTATGCTGTAGGGTAATTGCTTAACAGGCTGGCTTAAGAAAACATATATTAGATGAAGTTTCTGAGATGCAACTTTTGGTCGATCATCTGATCTTTCTATTGGATGGATTAGTGGAATCAAACATCTGTTGACCATTGTGCAAGGTAGATAAAAGTGGGTGGATTTAGATTTGGCAATCCGTGGCCTTTTTGTTTTAACTTAATAAGAGAGAAGTTCTGTGGTAACACCTTCTTGTGGTATGTTCTGTTTAAAGCTGTCTATGCCATGAATTCTCTTGAGAAGTTGGAACTTCACAGTAGTGCATTAAAATTACAACTCATGAACCTATTAGCATAGCTATCCTGGTAATCTAATATGCTGTTTACATATGGACAGAGAAGTTCCATATTTGGTATTTACTATTGTTATGTCCGGAGGACATAACATTATGCATCATTTCTCTCCTACGTCTGTCAATTCAAATGCAAAGTTAACATTCTTTTCATTAAGAATAAATAATGGAATATAATTCCGCTTGATTAAGTAAGTATCATTCTCCCTAGGCTATTAATCTTAAGATTTTCATTCTTTTGTTTTAGATAGTTGGACAGGCTTTGCTCGTGCAGAATTTTGAGATCCGTAAGTTGTACTATGATGCAGGTTGGTCAATTTGCTAATTGCTTGGTTGAAGCAAGGAATGAGCTACAGCACAAGTATGTTCAATATTTCTTTTTTTTCCTTGGATAAGTACTATATTGAATGTTTCCTTCTCTACATGAGTACATGTTAACAGGATCAATAATTTGATTCTGCTGCTTTTATGAGTGATAACTACTTATAAGTTATTTTTAAAAATACTGGTAACAGTATGTTCATCAAGTCACAATTCTGTACTGGGAGCCAGATTGACAAAAGATTCCATGAATCTATATGAAGCTACTTACAAAGTTACAACTGTATAAATTTGATATTTTTTCTCCAAGAGTGTTTTCCAGTTCAATGGCCTTTTCAGGCACACATGCAACATTAACCTTTGTCGAAGATTACTTTATTTTGCCACCTTCACCCCATTCTTCTCCATCCAGGTTCTTCGCCTTCTGTTTTCTGTTAGGTCAATGACTACAAATTATGTCACGTGAGTTCTGACCTTCCAAAAGCACCTACTTTTAGGGTGTGTTTGATATGGATTTCTCATGTTCGGTTGAATGAGGTTTTGAAAAATATTTTCTTTACCGAAACAAGCTCTTTGAAATAAGGAAAATGACTTCCTTAATGAAAGTAGAAAAAACAAGTGGCATTATCTCCTCTCACCCTCACAACCACCCCTCCCACCATCACCACCCACCCCGCCCTACCCTACCCCCCACACCCCTATCTCACCCCTACCACCCTATCCACAATGCCCACCCTAACCTTACCCCCTATGCCTACCCACACCCACTCCTACTCCACTCTCACCCTTCCTCGTAATATTGTACAAATTCTTTTAGGATAGTATGTTCAAATTCTTTTAGAATAACATTATTTGCTTACATATCGAACACAAGAAAATAAGTAAAAACCCGCTTGTTTTCCTAGAAATTTTTTTCTTGAAATTTTTTTCCCTCTATACCGGACACACCCTTAATGTGTTCATTGGTCCTCTTTTTGCTATGAGTTTTGTGTCATATTTGTACTTCTCCCTTGTGCTGGAAGGAAAATGTGCTTATGTTCTATACTTTGAAATTCTTAGCCTTCTGTTTCTGTACGTCCTCTTTATCACATTCCTCCTGCGCCCAAAACACACAAACCCAAAAATAAAATAAAAAATAATAGTAGTAAAGAGAGTGTGTATCCTCTTTGTTAATAATCAAATGTGTTCTTCTCAACAGGTCTGAGGTCAATCAACGAAAATTCACAATAACAAAGGCCTTGCTCTTTAAGGCTGATAGGTCTTCCTTCGTTCGCCTACAGCAGCAGGTAGTGAACATCTCCCTTCTATTTAATTCTCTTGAGTTGGAACTTTATTTTTCACTCTGATAAGTATTAATTGAAAATTTTTGTGACTGCAAGATATACAAGCTAGAATTAGAACAAAAGCGATTGGAAGAGGATGCTTTTGTATATAATTGGCTACAGCAACAGCTGAAGCTTTCGCCAGCATACAAGAAAGTATAAAATCATACTATACCATCACGTTGCAAGTTCAACATGAAAATTCTATCCTTATACACTTCCTTTTTCTTCTTGCAAAGTTGATCCCTTGAGTCTGTTATTTTGCCACTTTCTATTGACCTTTTTTCTTCTTCTTGAAGATGCTTGAAATTGGTGCTGACATGGAAATGAAAGCAAAACCCACTGAATTAATCGAGAACAAAGACTCTGAGTTGCCTGATATTTCATTTGAAGAGTTATTAGCACAAGAAAAGAAAGATGCTTTTTGGTCGGTGCTCCTTTCTCCTCATCAACTGTTGCTCTCCCTCCCTCCACCCGCGACATTTCATTTTCTCGACACTGCTAACTAAATATAATTTTAAATTGCAGGCAGAGGATCGGGAGAACGAAAACATACTCCAGCTGAGGATTTATTTTTTAGCTTTAGTAGGTGAATTTCACTAATTGCAGTATCTACATCTTGATTGATACCAAAGTCATACCTACTACAGGAAATTTTTTTATTAGATGCCTGTGCTTCTTGGGTTGATTTTGGATTGAATAATAGCCATTAACAATTTGTGTTCTTTATGTACTAATGCGCCCCTGCATATGGTAAATATCTGGCTCGCGTGCAGTACTTTGGCCTTTGAGGGTCTATATATGCTAACAACAGTTATATCTCAACAAACTTTATGATATTTTCCCATTTCCAGCCATAATACTAAATTTTTTGGAATAATTTGACTCAATAACTGAGCAAGTCTAACAGGATGTGCTTCTCTTTATACTAACATGAACTTAATGTTTTGAGTTATCCATAATCAGAAACAGGAGAATTGAATTGTGTTAAAAGGATATTCCAAACAAATGTTTTCTCATAATAATGGTATGCTCTAAGTTGATCCAGCTTTAAGTGGTCGACTATATGAGAGATTTTGTTGAAAAATCTTATAGGGTCATAAAACTTAGTAGAACTTTTACCTGGATGCAGTGTTAAAGAGTAATATTAGCAACAGTGTAAAGGAAAAAAAAGATGGAAAAGTTGCATGCCAAACCCCAAGCTAAAACCAGACGTTGAACAGTTATACAGGTTGCAACTTGCTCTTTGGCCACTGTCCTATGGAGTGAGAACATTAGTGCCTTTTTCCTAATCTCAGCATTATTAGAACGCAATTACAGACCCTGTTCACTATACTAATAACAAACTATGAGCTCTCTCCTTCGATCAATCAATCTTCTTCACCGAGGAGTAGATCTTTTGAACAAACCAGACGCAAGCATAGAGAAGCCAATTGTTCCTATTAACACAAAGAAGGCAAATGACGCGATCAACATATAACCAAAGTACAATGTGCCTGAAACCAGCTTGCTGATCTCCAAATTGGTGAAGAAATAGAAAATAGAGTAGAGAAATAGGTCTAACACCGAGGATCCAGCAGTCAGATAAGCTCTCCACCACCAATTATAATCTTCACTGCACAACTGGAAGTAGCAGAGCGCAATGGTTACCTCTGCACATGTGATTATCAAGATAAGGAAAATTATGAAGAGGAAGCCAAAGATGTAGTAGAACTGGTTCAGCCATATGCACGTCAAGATGAAGAATAGCTCGATGAAAACAGCTCCAAAAGGCAGGATGCCCCCAATAAGTATCAAAAGGGCTCGTTTCATGTACCATGCTTGCTCTGGTACTAGTCTAGAGATTTTGTTCGTCTTGACAGGGTCTTCAATTGCTGGTATGTTGTAACCGAGGTAGCTGCCAACAAGTACTAAAGGTACTGAAATCCCAAAACACAAGCACACTAGAGCCAACATAGTCCCAAATGCCAATGCTCCAGAAAACTGCTCTTCCCAGATAAGAGCATTCAGGACAAAGAAGGTGGCAAAAAGCATTCCGGGGAACATGAAGGCAGTTTTCAAGGTAATTCTTTTCCACTCTGTTCCTTTAAACATTTTGTAGAAACGAGCAGAAGAATAGCCAGCTAACAAGCCCATGAAAACCCATAATAGAACCATAGCAGTCATAAGCCCACCACGATTTGAAGGTGATAAGAAACCAAGCAGAGCAAAAATCATCGTCACAAGTGTCATACCAAATATTTGGACACCAGTTCCGACATAAACACAAAGTAACCCAGAACTAGTTGGAGCGCGGAAAACATCCCCATGAACAAGTTTCCATCCTGTTTCTTCCTGAGCCTCATCTTGCGTTTCCAATTGATTATAGTTTGCAATATCTCTATACAAAGTTCTCATCATGATCATCGCAACCATACCAGAAAGGAATAGGACAATCATAAGGGAATTTATGATGGAAAACCAGTGAATCTGATCATCATTCATGAGCAGGTATGTATCCCAACGAGAAGCCCATTTTACGTTGCTTTCCTAAGGAAGAACAACAATAGTTACTAAGATATCTGCAACTAGTTACTAAGATATCTGCAGATAAAGAATAACTGCTTCATGCCTGACGTACAAAGGACAAAAGTTCAATAAGAGAGTACCTGGAAAGAAACGTCATAGGTGAATACGACCTCTTTATCTGCAGCTACTTCTTGGGGAACAGTGCTACCTGGAACTAAATTTTTATTCTCATTGCACGTTGTCACCTGAGGGTTTTTTTCATTCCACTCCTTGTACTCATGATTGATGCTATCAAAAATATTAGATGAGATAAGAAGAGCAAGGACAGAATTACCCTCTGAGGTCATAAAAAGGAAAAGAAAAAAAAAAGAAATACATAAATATAACCTGTTTGGTGTCACTTCAAACCCAACAATACGAGCAGCATCGGTTTCAGGGTCCTTGTGATACATGACTCGGAAGCTCAAGTGGTTGTTGATGAAATATCTCTCCTCTTTGCTCTACAGAAGGGAATGCAAAAACAGTCAGACTAAATTTGCGAGGACTACTCCTTCAGTCTATAGCAATTCAACGACTGCACAAACCCCAGCATAATTCCCCTTGAACCCAACACGGAAACCATGCTCATATGTAATTGATTGAATTCCATCCCGCCTTTGTCTAAGAACTGCAACTGGAAGGTTATCCAGAATCCTGCATCACCAAATGAACATTCAATGTTGTATTTTAATTCAGGTACGAAAGCATGAGGAAGAAATAATGCACAGTAGAACTCAACTAAAATCTCAGGGGAAAGAGTAAAACTAAATCTAACCTTACACATCAACTCACTGCTTTAATTAATGCATAAATAAAATATGAGTCAAAATCAAGATCATGAGGATTAAAGTAAAATTAATGGACAGGAGCAAACTAAACTCAATCTTACATGTTAACTCTGTATTCATCATCAATCTTCTCCTTGAAGTTCTTTGCAGATTGAGCATCGAGCTTTTGCTTACATTTTCACTTGGCATGGTTGTTCTTGTCTCATCTGAAACTGTAAAATAATTCACAAGGCTAGATTCACTCAGCAAGTTTACACATAAGCACATATTAGACAACAAAGTTCTTTCTTCTTTTTCCTTCTGCAATTATCAGACTAGATAGAAATAAAAATATCCTTACAGTATAAACTGAATTCTCTATACGGTCACCTCGAAGAATCTCCCCCAAATTCTCCGCACTATTCAAAATCTCAGTAGGTCTGCAGTACTTCAAGTAGTAGTAGTCATAGGGTAGTTGTGTTTTTGTAGATGACAGCTTGTTCACTTTGACATTAAGAGGATCACCCTGTTAGAAAAGAAGGCTAGTGAGCAACAACGCAAAGTTGCCAGAAACTTTTCATTTTCATAAGGAGGAACATCAAACAGTAAAAAGAAATCCGAAATAGAGATGCTCAAACATAGCAAATTATATCTTTCAACCGATACTTTTTTTTTCTACCCCCACCAAACAGTACAAAAATACCCCATTAATTTCTTTTACAATTTCCATAATATTCTATGCTTAAACCATCAGAAAAATTCATCAAACAGTTTCAGCCTTCGAGTCAATCAAGCTCAACTGCCACAGCAATATTTGCTCAAGAATAAGATCCTGACAGCCTCTTCCTCTCTCAAAATGAGGATTCAAAGCTAAAAAAATGCTACATTTCTCTGTTCAGTTCACCTAAGCTGGAAAACACAGATAAGGCACCAATCAAATGTATGAATGCTTAATATATTCACTCAAAGACCTTTCATCAACGAAATGCAATTGGTCTAACTACAACCACACTATATGCGTGGTCTGAGAAAGCGGCGAACTACTCGGGTCTATTATATGAAATGGGATTAGTCTACCAACAAAAATAGATCATCCATCACGTTTGATCATACCCATTACCCAACAAGGAAAAAAAATATCAAAACGGTAAAAGAACAAAACCCCAGATCAAAATGGGATATACTCTCTCCCAAAACCTCACCAGTCGGTCAAAATTAATAGGTCCTAGCCTTTCTCAGTTCCCAAGAACTCAAAGACTACAGAAACTACTAAAACCCCAAGACTTAAAAAGGGTCTAAATCATTCAAAAAATGGTTATCAATTCAAATTACTAAAACCCCAAGATTTTGAAAGGGTCTAAATCATTCAAAAATTGGTTATTAACACCATAATCCAACAAAAAATATTCAATTTTTTTGTATGAAAAAAAAAACGATTTTGAGTGAAGAAAGAGGAACATACAGTTCGAAAATCCCGAGGAGCAACACCAGGGAGATAGAAGGAATGAGCAGAAGATAACAGAGAAATGAAGATGACTGTGAACCACAGTGATCTTCCTCTATCCATCTTCAATTTCTCAACTCAATACACCAAACACTCAACTCTTAACAAATTGGAGCTTCTTTTTTTTCTTTTATGCACCAAAACTATTTTCTGCGACACTATTTAATTCTTTTTTTTCTACTTTCTTTAATAAACTCTTATCCGTTTATGACACTCTTTTCCTCTGTCAATTTTGATATAAGATAGGTTAAAAAAAAATAACATTTTTCTATTAATAGATATATTTCATTCGCCTACAAATTTTTTATTTTTACAAATAATAATTCGCCAGACTATTTATATTATTTAAATTTTAATATATCGTGTTTTCAATAAATTAATTTTTTAATATTATTTTTGGAAGCAGCCTCTTTAGGCCACAAAGGTAGAAATAAGATTTGAGTACATCTTATCTAGGTCAGAGCTTAGTAAAAGTAATAATTTATTACCATATTATCCTGTTTAAGATTTCACTAAATATGTTATTGTTATTGTTGTTTTAACCATATTAAAGTAATCTAAACATATACGAATTA
This sequence comes from Withania somnifera, assembly GCA_039654485.1. Classification (NCBI taxonomy): domain Eukaryota; kingdom Viridiplantae; phylum Streptophyta; class Magnoliopsida; order Solanales; family Solanaceae; genus Withania; species Withania somnifera. The sequence goes on from JBDJHY010000078.1 coordinate 26,328,663, forward strand.
AATTAACATCTTTAAAATTGTTATGTGGATTTTTTATGGTATGAAGAAACAACATTTGGAATTTGCATTATTGAATCTTACAAGATAATTGATGTAATAATTTCTAATTCCGAGTTTCCAAAACAAGGAAAGGTAGACACTGAATTTGAACCCAGCTAAGCCAGCATAGTGAATCAGCATCTTTAAACACTCTTTATATATGATATAGTAGTAATATTGCAATTATTACTATCAAATGATGAAGAAATTGACTACTGGCTGTAACATGTAAAACACTTTTCCTCCCCCTTAATCCCCCGTCTAAATGTTGTGTATTATAACGTTTCTCTTAAGGATACCTTGAAATTTGACACCAACCAGGAGTAGTTGTATCAATAATCTCACACCTGAGAATTTTCAGAAGCAAAAAGTTACTCCTAGGCAGATCTTGGCATATGTCATCTGTTTAATTTGGCTAGGGTACAGTTCGAATGCAGTTAAATGCCCATTTTGCGGAAAATGTAGTAATGGCCATAAGGATTTGTACTATTAAAAGTTTAAGATGTGTGAAACATAAATTAAATGAAAATATGAGGCAGTTTTACATTACCTTTGTTCATTTGGAAAACCTAATAAAAGGACGAGATGAGAATTTAGTTGATCAAACCTTCATTACAACTTCTCTTAAGACACTAATTAGTTTTCAACTCCTTTCTAGCCATTGAAATTCCAAACTTCTACTCTTAGGCCTCGGTGTTTGGACTAGATGAGGTATTTTCATAATCTTTAAAGTCAAAGATAGGATTAAGGGATTCAATACGGTAAATCTCAAAAGCTAGCCACTTGATCGGGTTAGCAAATTCATAGCGTGGTGTCATTTTTTCCATTAACATGGCTTGAACATCAATGACATCGCCTGTGGAGAGACATTAAGAACAAGTAACAAGGTGAGACTTGAACTTCTCCAATTCATTTAGAACCTCATCCTCCGATCTGTAAATGAGGTCAATCATTCGCCATATCTGCAAAAGATTGAACAATGAGGTTTAAGAAACGTCAATAAAAGATGCTAATGCATTATCACACAATGTTTGGGCTTTACATAAAAGACGATCAACAGAAGGGTAAAGTGAAGGTCTTGCTAGCTGCGGCGAACTACTGAAGGGCCTTTAAGAGAAGAAACGATCAAAAATCATACTTGATAAATTTCCACAGAGAAGCAGATGCCATTAAACTTGATCAGGCTTAAGCCAAGCCTTGTTAAATTTATTGTGCACCACATGCCAATTATCATTTACAATTTAATAAACACAGCATAGAATTCAAAATTTTAGTTTAATCAGATACCAGGTTATTAAATGTATCTGTAGGTTGGCCTCATATGATGGATAAAAAGTACTAACCAGCATAATAAACAAGTTTGGATGTTACCTGTAACGTACCACCTCCACCAGTACTTTCACCGTCATCTGAGACACTAACGATTGTCCATGGATCGGAAACATTCCAGTGGAAGTCGACCACTTTATCCCTATACCATTCAAAAAGTTAGTGTCCCATACATGCAGTATAAATGAATGTAGATGCTCTCTGCTTAACTGCAAAAGTATAATTATGTGTGGTTTCTTTTAAATTACAAGACATAAATACAAGTGATAACCCCTAAGCTCCAAAACAAAAGAGAGAAAGGAGAATCGACCCTGCTTTTAATTATATCCACTTGTGTACTTGTGAAATTGATGTTAACCTAACCTGTAGCTACTGCAACTGTAGGAAGAGCATTCTCATCAATGAAGCATATCAAGCATGAACTGTCTAGTAGTATTAGTGATGCATTTTAAATGATTGTTTAGTTTGTTACTTCAATAACATATTTGTAAACAAAAGCAACAGTACTATCACTGACCGTTTTCAGAATATGAAAGCAACCCCTCATCAAATCTCGGGTTCGCCTCTGACCTCAGATGTTTCACTTATTAGAACTTCCCAAATGTTCAATCAGAGGATCCATCATGTTCGCTTACTTTACATAATCAACAGAAATGATTCTATCTCTAAACGACTGGGTTATCTATTATGCCTCAAGCGAATGTGTCTAATTATGTCACTGCAGGCTTTACTTTTTCACAACTGCAGAAGGCATCAACACGTGTTAAGACATTTCTTAACCACTCAAACTCATTGCCAGTCAACTCTAGTGCTACAAATCCATATTCAATAGTTGTAAAAAGCATCACTACTTTGTTCCCTTTGTCTTTACTTTTTTAAGTGATTTACGGAAAGTTCAACTAGGTTTGTTGGATAAATTGAACTTGTTTTAACTTGGGTTGATTGAAGAGATTTGTGGTGGTAACTCAGTCTTAGAAATTATAGACTTGTTGGGGGTGCAAGAAAGATTAGTTAGAAAAGATGGTTGAATCAATTGATGAAGCATCACTTCTAATGGTGTACGTCGGTATTGGGAGGTTATCATAATTTATAGAAAATATATGCTGAATAAATGGGAACAAATTGATGTATGCTGGTCGCTTTCTGCTAATTTTCTTGGTTAAAAGTTTGTTTCTGGTTGTAATTTACAGAGAAAAAGAGCTGATAGTGTTAGGATTTCCTCAATTAGAGGCCAGGCCATGGAATTGACCAAAGAGGCATACTCATATAGAGAGGAGGCAAAACTACCTAAAGATTTGCAATTATCTATTGAGATTGATGTGGATAGAAAACCAGGGTTATGACCAATAAAGAATATGGTTGAGAATCACTTCATAAACAAGAAAGGATTGTTTGTGGATCGTTAGCTGTAATATTTGAATTGGAAGGTGTGTTGATAGAAGACAACATCGATCTTCAGAAACAGGCATGGTTAGCTCTGTCTCAAGGAGGAGGAAAATCAACTCCTCCAGCTTTCATTTTTAAGAGAATCGAATAAATGAAGAATGAACAAGTTACAAATTTCTGATCAAGAGGTCCTATTCAGGTGAATAGTTCTTGGACAGGGGAGATTTATCGAGCCACGCGGAGGAGATTTATAGCTTCCAACCTGGATCGCAGGAGATTGTCAATACCCTGATGCACTACAAAGTGCCAATGGCTTTACCATCTACACGGTCGAGAAAATATGCTGGGAATGCAGTTGATACCAATGGTTACAGAGGATGTTCATGGAGGGAAGCCTGATGGAGAGGCGTTTGTCTAATGCAGCACGGCATCTATACATGTACAGCCATAAAAAATTGAAAACATCTTGATGCAAGGTCAATGAAATAATCTGTTGACATATGTAACAATTAAATATATCACTGCTGTGGAGTTCCTCTTTTCTTTATTTTGGGCTTGCCAACCAACCCCCACCGCCACACCATTCTCTTTTTTCTTTTCTTTTGGAGTCACAGGGTGGGGGGCTTTAATAAAAAGTCAATCAGAAGCATCTCCACTAATGCATTAGGAATACAGAAGGAAAAGAGAACTGGAACCATGCAAACAAAATTTAGTGTAAAATAATCAAACAGAAAATTTATACCTATGTCCAGCATGACGAAAGAATAAGCCAGGAGGAGATGTTGGTTTTCTACCAGCAGAATCCTCCATCTTACCAATCTGGGAGAAAATAATTTTCATTGAAACTACTGATACTGAAGTTTAATTTATTTTGACTGTTAAATAGTAACAAAATCCTTCAAATCATAACAATGTCACCACCTGATGAAGCAAATGATAAGCTATAACCTTGTTAACAATGTGAGTCAATAGATAGATCAAAGTAAGGGCTTACTAATACCATGAAGCCTAACAAATAATGATGCCTTGCTAGGAACAAAAAGGAGCTTAAAAAATACCAAAAAGGTAGCAACGAAATTAGACCCTCTTTGGTTTTATGCACAAAAATTCTGGTTTATTAAATCATTCAAGAATATAAATACATTATTTTATGCAAGTCATGAAAGTGAAATTTTAAAGATTTAACAATTTGATTTTCACCATTAAATAGAAGAACTTCCCCAGCAAATGGTCCATGAGGAAAAGGAAAATCAAGAAAGAAATAAGAAGATAGGAATCTCTAACCTTTTCATGATCCCAAATGTTCAGGATACCATCTTCTGCTGAACTTCCAAAAACTGATGATTTATCTGGGGACCACTGGAACAGAAAATTTTTATC
>JBDJHY010000078.1:26401046-26414627 GCA_039654485.1 Withania somnifera
GGGGAATAAGTAGTGACAAAACCACAAAATCTCTCAGATTTTTTATATTCTTGGAATGAAATAATCATAACAGAGGAGGGGGGGGGGGGGGTCTGCTATTAGAGATTGTTAAAACTGATCAAAAGAAAAAAAAAATATATGTAGTACTAGTATATGTTGATCAAGAAAAGAGCTAAAGCCAAAGCAAGTGAGACACTGAAAGAAAAAAGCTCCCTTCTTTTCTTATGGGGATGAAAGAAACAAAGGACAGAGAAGAAAATATTCTTCTTTGAAAATTATTCATAGATCCATTTGAAATGATTCGTTTAGTTGAAAATTACTAATAAACATTGAGTTCTTTTCAGTTGAAATTGTTGACACATTGTTCAAGTGCAATGCCACCCCCTATTCTACTGACTTTATTTTATATATTAATGATGACAGTGTAAATAACACTAATAATAATAATAGTAATAATAATAAGTGACTCTTTGTGCAATTGAGAATAATGAGGCTTTAGGTTTAAATTTTTTTTATTATCTAAGTTTTTATAAATAAAATTATTTGATAGTTATGCTAGTGCAAAATAACATGTATTATTTAAAAGTTGAATGGACCACACTTTTAATTTAAATAGATATAAACTCATACGAACACATAACATAGAAAAATAAAATACTAATTTGTGATAACATTAAACTCTATTTTAATCCTTGGCGGGGAAATAATGGTCCACTGGCAGTGACATTTTCAAGTCACTAGCTTGAAAAGATTAATCTTCGATTTTTTAATTACACTCTAGTGCAAGTAACTGAGATTAGTAAAAGGTAGTATCATTTCCACCTTTTACTTCATAAAAATTGAAAGCAGCAAATAACATAATGCCCCACGTTTGATACGTGATTGGACTTTGATCAATTATTTTATCATATCAATTCATCACCTCGTGAAGTCATGATTCATGAATACTCAGAGCTGAAGTGCTTCAGTTCCACTAATTTCTCAGGTAACTCCCCCTTCAACTTTTTCCCTAACATTATAAAACCAATCACTCAAAAATTGGAACTGTATGTTGCACTGAATGAAGTTGGTTCTTCCTTAATTAGATGTTTTAATTATAAGTTTTGAATATAAAAAAATAAATTTTATTCATAGCAAGTTTAGATTAGTTAAACTTCAATATAAATATTGAATAATAAATACGAAATCAAAAAAAAAATAAATTATATTTGTGGTTAATTTATGTGCAATTTAATTTTCAACTATTATATTTGATATCTCCTAGCTGAAATTAGAGACTAATTCAACATTTGAAATTGACATATTCCATCTTTAAGGTTTGCTACGATTGAACCCATCACACTTCAAAATTTATGGATCAAAAGTTAATATTCTTTATATTTCAATTTATGTGTCCTATTAATTATTTGAGAGTCAAATGATATTTTTTCTTAATAGATCTTTTCGCATATTTTTAATAAATTTTGAATTATTATGATTTTATATAATTTTTAAATGTAAAAATATTTATTTTAAAATGTTTGAAGATTAGGAATTGATGAGGTCGAATTTGAGCGGATCAGTCAAAAATCAGCTGGGAGTAATTGGAGTTCAGGAGTAGGGTTAGGCAAACTCAATTCACAGGTTGAATGGCAGATCTGGAACTGGAGAAGATAAGGATGAAAAGCACGGAAGAACATGAGTTAATTAGGAAATCAAACTCAGCAAAAAGTAATGGAACAGTAGCAGTTAACAAGGAAACTGAGAAGGAACTTCAACGGAAGCTAAATCAGTACGGATAGAGTAACACAGTCTTTCCCTGGTGCAAAATCAATGGAAACAACAAGAAAGCAATCATGGGCAGATAAGGTGGAGGAGGAAGAAGCTTCACTCACTAGGAAGAAATCCATTTGGGATGAATTTGATTAGCAAAATTCTCAACGCAGGGCACAAGATGGAGTATGTTGCTCCTGTAAAACAAGGAAAGATAAACTTGTAGAGATAGAATTGGATGATATCAAATCTGAAATTACATACTGGGGAAATGTTGTAGTGTGGTATGTACTGGGGGCACATTCCCCATTTCAGGTGCTAAAAGGATATATTCAGAGGTTATGGGGAAAACACAATATAGACAAAATTGTTATGCTGAAGAATGTTGTAATGGTAGTGAGATTCGAATTAGAAATTGGGAAGCAGGAAGTATTACAAGGCGGGCATATTTCATTTTGACAATAAGCCATTTATTGTCAAGGAATGGTCAACGAAGCTAGAATTTACAAAGGAGGAACTACAAACTGTACACACATCGGTTAAATTTCCAGGTTTAGACTTCAAGTACCGGAGCCAGAAGGGATTAAGCAAAATTGGGAGTTTAATAGGAAGCTTATGGTGGATCATAAACACTGAAGCAAGGAATGGGTCGAACTTTGCCAGGATTCTGGTTGAAGTGGAGTTAGGAGCTAAGCTGCCTGATGAAGTGAGTTTTAAGAATGAGAAAGGGAAAATGACAGAGCAGTCTGTGAAGTATGATTGGTAACCTTTATTGTGCAAATTTTGTACTAAATATGGACATGAAGAGGAAGTTGCACAATAAAGAAGAAAGCTCCAAGAGTAAATCAGGTGAACCAGCAAGAAGTAACTATTCAAAAGAGTCCACAAAATGAAGGAAGTACCAGAAGCAAAGCATAAATGAAGAAGTACAGATAATAAGTGATAAACAAAAGGAGGTACAGACAAGCATTTATATTGCAGGACGGCAAGCTCCTGCTAGAGCTGGAAGAACACCTCTGAGAACACCTCAAAGGCAGGAACAACAATAAGTGAAAATTCATTCTAGATTTTGCAGCACAAGGATGGAAGTATGGTCTATACTGGTGCCTGGGAATGGTTAATATACTCAGCTTGAATGTAATGGGGCTAAATGCTCCAAATAAGCAGAAGGAGATTAAAGTCTTCTGCAATAATGAAAAAGTGAGCATGGTAGGCTTGCTGGAAACTAAAATAAAAAAGGAGAGAATGGAGCAAACAACAGATAGACTTTTTACTAGTTGGCAATATGTTACAAATCGAGAGTGTCATTACAATGGTAGAATATGGTTAACATGGTGACCTGATTACTATAAATCGACTACTATATGCAAGAGTGCTCAACACATTACTTATGAGGTTCTGTTCATACCATTACAGGTCTCTTTTGAGATTATATTTGTAGGTGCTTTCAATACTTGGGAAAAAAGGAGAACTTGATAATGCATAGCAGGAGATGTACAAGGCCTTGGATGGTCATAGGTGACTTTAACTCTGTGCTCAAAGCTGATGATATAATAGGTGGCAATCCTATAACTTGGTCAGAGGTAATGGATTTTCATAATTGTGTGGTTGCTAGTGGAGGGAGTAGGTACACATGGAGTGATAGACATGATGAACATAGGATATTTTCAAAGATTGACTGGATGTTTATTAATGGAGAGTGGCTGAATGTCATGCCTTCTTGTAAGGCAATATTTAATACCTGGGGGGGTGAGTGATCACTGCCTAGCAAAGGTTAGTTATATGGAAAATATCAAGGTGAAGAGATCATTTCAGTTCTGCAATGTGTGGACTTAGCATGAAAGATTTCATTCTGAAGTTAAAGATAATTGGGGTCTGAATGTGGAAGAATGTGAGATGTACAAAGTAGTAAGAAGACTAAAAATTTTGAAGCAGAAATTGAGATCTCTACACTTGAAAGAGTTCCAGAACATAGAGAATGAAGCAAATGAGGACACGAAAGCTCTAAAGAGGTCTCACTTAGCTTTACAATCAGATCTTATCAATGTGGAGTAACAAGAAGTAGAGAAGCAGGCATATAAAAATTTAGAAGATCATCTTACCTATCTGAAATGTTCATGCATCAAAGAAGTAAAGCTAACTGGATCAGGCAGGGGGATGACAACAATAGATACTTCTATTCAGTCATAAAGCACAAAAAGTTAAAACAAGCTACTACTCAGTTGAAAGATAGTGCAGGGGAGGGAAAACAGAACCTGGTAAAATTGCAGAGCTGGTGGTCAAATATTATGAGGACCTTTTGGGAAATAAAGCAAAGAATAGAGTACCAACAGTAGGAGAGGTGGTCCAGATAGGGACCGTGCTTACTGAAGACAAACAATGTGAGTTGATTAAGACTTTTGAGTTTAAGGATATGAAAAATGAATATTTCAGATGGATATTAATAAAATCCCTGGGCCAAATGGGTATGAAAGTGGATTTTACAGAGCAACATGGAAATTGTGGGACATGATGTCACTAAAACAGCTTGAGTTTTTTCAGGAAGCAAGATATTGAAACAGGTAAATTTAACTAGTATTGCACTCATTTCTAAGGTTGAGATGTCTGAATATGCTAGTCAATTTAGGCCTATTTCTTGCTGCAATGTCATATACAAATGTATTTCCAAGTTTGTGTACAGTAGATTATATGCAGCAGTACTATGCTTAGTGGCAGAGAATCAATTAGCATTTGTATAGGGAAGATCAATGATGCATAATGTCATATTTTGAGGCACTATAACAGGAGGAATGTTTCACCTAAATGTCTTATGAAGATAGATCTAAGGAAAGCCTATTACATAGTCATCTGGGAATTTCTTGAGGAGGTGTTGGTTGAGTTTCAATTCCCTGCAAAGTTTATTAAATGGATAATGTTGTGTGTGACTACTCCAATGTTCTCAGTGAAAGTAAATGAAGAGAATCATGGATACTTTGCTGGAAAGAGGGGCTTAGGCAAGGAGACCCAATATCTCCTTTACTATTTGTGCTGGTGAGGGAGTACCTATCAAGAACCCTGGGAACAATAAGTAGACTGCGTGACTTCCAGTTTCATCCTATGTGCAAAAAGTTGAAGCTGAATCATCTTATACTTGTTGATGATTTCATGGTGTTTTGTAAAGCGGATGAGGCATCAGTCCATAGGGTTGTGGAAGCACTAGCACACTTTGGTAAAGTAACAGGATTGGTTGCTTATTGAAGAAAATCAAGTATCTTTCTAGCATGGATGAATGAAGTCACAAAACAGAGAATAATAGACAGAACAGGATTCACAGTTGGAGCTTTTCCTATCAAGTACTTGGGTTTACCTTTTTCTCCTAAGAAGTGGACAAAGTTAGACTGTCATGCACTTGCTGAGAAGATCGCACAGAGAATTACTATTACTTATGCCAAGCAACTGTGCAATGCTGGCAGGCTACCAGTTGTTAATGCTGTGTTATTCTCTATTCGTAACTTTTGGGGTGCAGTGTTTATTCTTCTTCAGAGTATACTAAAGGTGGTGGACAGCATATGTAGAGCTTATCTATGGGGAAGTAGTGAGGAAAAGAAGAAGGTTTCCTTGGTATCGTGGGATAAGGTCTTTTCCTAAGAAACAAGGGGGTTGAATATCAAAGGGAGTAAGAACTGGAAGTTGGCCTCAGTGGGACAGTTGATATGGCAACTTGCCATGAACAAGGAATCATTGTGGGTCAGATGGGTCCATGGAATTTATGTAAAGGAAGATATGACTATTTGGAACCATAAACCTCCACTGAATTGCAGTTGGTACTGGAGGAAGCTTAATGTAGTTCAAGGTAAATATGTAATAGTGGTACAACCAAAGAAGGTATATATATGCGCACGAAGGATGGGAAGTACTCTATTACTAAAAGTTATCAGGAGATTATAGTCCCCTGATGAATACTGTTAAGTTGATCTGGACATCTATGGCACTTCCTAAGCATGGGTTCAGGGTCTGGTTGGCTGTGCAAGGAATATTTACTTACACAAGAGAGGAAACTTAGATTGGGAATTCAGGTGGATGAGACTAACTGCTGCCTTTGTGATGAGCATGTCATGGAAACTAGTGTGCATTTGTTTGAAGAATGCGGATGGATCAAAAAAGTGTGGCAGGAAATACAGATATAGACAGGAATGCAAGCTATTGCATGTGGAAGTAAACTAGTCCTAGAGAGAATTATGAGGAAGCATTGGAAGAGATTCAGGAAGGAAGTTGCAGCAGCAATATGTGGTGCAGTTACGTACCATAACTAGAAAGCAAGAAATTTGGAAGAAGTTTAGAGGGAGGCAAATGCACATAGAGGAGGTGGTAATACAGATCAAGAAAGAGATAGGTGAAAGAATACAGTTACCTAGGCAGTCCAAAAGAGCACGGAAATGTAGGAATTTTGTTCAGATTTTACTTTGTAATGAGACCGTATGTTTGAGGCCTATATTTGAGTCCAGATATAGGTGCTCTTTATTTGTAATTGGTCTTGTGTGTTAAATGGTAATCGACTACAGTTGTTACAAAAAAAAAAAATTATATATATCCAAATTCACCAAAAATTTAGTTTGATAATTGTACTTCAAATCAGGAAACATAAACTGAAATGGAGGAAATATGTATTTATATTTCAGTAATTGTTTTATATGTGTATCTATATTCGTCTAAAGAATGAATTGTTCAATTTCATTAATAAAAAATTTAATCTCCTATAATACTTATCTTACTTCATTAATCACCAAAGTTACATTCTTCGAGGGAAATGAAATCTATTGATATGTGAATATTGAAATATAAATTGGACAGCTTTTAATGGGTAGAACTTAAATGTTACGTGTATTGTCTGATTGGGTGCTGGTCAATGTTTGGACGATCTGGTAATTAATCCAAATCGGCATGGGTCTTGATATAAGCATTTGATAGGAGAAACACTAATATGGGTTATGTTCCCAAAATTCAAATATTACCCATTTCATATTATTTTTAATTTGAAGAATTTTTTTTATTATACAAATAACAAAAAATTAATAAAGGGTATGTTTAATTATTTTTGATAATATGAAAATATATTTAAATTAAAAATATAACAAAAAAATATATATTTGAATAAAAAAATATGTCCTTTAATTTGCCTTTGAACAACGTGTCCACTAAAATAAAGGTTTGGTTTTGTTGATTTTGGAATGGAGGTGTTGGACTGGGACAGCATTATGTATCTACTAGTGTCAATGTAAGCTTTTTTATGGTGAAAATGATGTATTGACGTCACAAACACTTCACACATTCTGTCGGTGTTCTAACTCTATTAACAGTTATATAAAATCTTGTTTTTTTTTTTTTTAATATATAGCACTTTTAATCTCCTGTTATTAATAAATTTTGATTTCAATCATTAGGATTTATAATTTTAAATAGTACTTAATGACACATCATATGATTAATCGATGGAAAATATTGATAAATTTGTGAACTAAATAAGCCGTTTAGAAATGCACACAGTTTAAGTTCATTGAAGATTACATATGTTTAATTAAATATCACAAGAATAAATTATAATTTGTCCATAACGGAAAGATAAAAGGGGTTAATTAATTAGCTCTTTCTTTTTAATGGAAAATGTTTGTTTGGGGTATCCAATGGAAGTGTTAAAATAATTTAATGGAGACTTGTTAGAAATGTTGTCGCTATTTTTCTTTAGCATTAATAACACATTTATTATGGGTGAGAATTAAATTCTATTAAACCACTGGTTTTTATTCTTTTCTTGTGTGGAATTGGCAGGGTTTTTAATTATAGAAAAAAATTCATAAATGATTAGTACAATTTAGTCCCTAATAACAAGTCGCATACATTGGCGTAGGATCCAATTATAGGTTGTATCGACAAATAAGTAAGGCACGACAGGATCTTTTTAAAAATAAATAAAACCTAGGCCTTAAATATCTCAATTTTCCATAATGCAACATCACTTTAAAAATTTACTAACGAAACGTTAAGACACGGGATTTCCAATTATAAATTGACTTTGCAAGTAAAAGATTATAACCGATACTCCCTCCGTTCCTTTTTAGTTGGCAAAACTTTTAATTTTAGATTCAAAGAATATAAATTTTGTTCAACATTTTAAGATGTATTTTTTAATTATATTGAGAAAAAAAATTAAAATTTATGACACTCTTGAATATTTAAATTTTAATTTATATATAATTTAATTTGTCTTTAAAAATCAATCAAGTTAATATTAAAATATGTCAAATTTGAAAAAGTATCTTGTATTACCAAATAATTTATCTGCATTAGTGTTGCTCTGTACTCCCATTGATTATTGGGTGTCGTATCGTTGCAGCCCAATGAGGTCGTTTAGTAGGCTGCTGATCAGTAAGTTGAGTATCTTGGCTTTTGGGTTTCACTAGGCGCATAATGCCGTGAATGGGCTGCTAATCACAAGTATATTGGAGTGTTTTTTGTAGCTCCAGAGGAGAATATATACCAGAGGAATTTTTCATAAAAAATGGCAAACTTCAGCCCATAAATAAGAGTTCCTTAGTTATAATTAGTTTCATAGCTATATATAAATATAAATAACTGAATCTCGGCATTCTTAGATAAAGAAATCTCTTAATCTCAGCGTGATATACAAAATATCTTTGAATATCGTTATATATATATACAAAAAGTCTTTGAATCTCAGCATATAAAAAAAAATTCTGAATCTCAGCATGCATACACAAAAGATTCCGACATACATATAAAAATTGCATTTGTATATGTATACCGAAATTAGCTATTGCATTTGTATATATATATTTCAAATGTTACAGTAACTGTAAATTATAATTATTTAAAAGTATAATTATAAAGCATAATTGAGGATTTATATTTACCACGTACCAGTACTCCCAAAATAGAAAAGCATGAAATGGATTACATATATGGAGGAGAATTCCCTTTATGCATGGGCAATGCACTAGAACTTTTTATCCGTTGTCCAAGTACTACAACTCTTTTATGTATTGGCCACTCATAGAGGTGTAAGATTTGTAGAAATAGCACCAACCTACAGTTTCGATCCTATCTTTTAAAAATAATCACGGTTCTGCAATTTAAATCATATATACTCCCTTAATAGTGCTATTTCTACAAATCTTACCGAAGAATATAAAAGTTTAAAAATAATAAATATTTAGGGGTTTATTATGTGAGAATAATTAAAGTTTAAGGATAATGAAAAATAGTAAAACATTTTGTTCGCTTGGCTATAATTTTCAGTTATATATGAGCTTTCTTTATACAATTGAATTGTATTTATAATGTCAGTTACACTTTTTTAGGAAAAACGTATCAAAATTTTCGGATGCACTATATACAACTGTAAAACTATCAAAGTTTCAGTTATATATTCGGTCATTATCCATTGTATTTCAAATACATACACACTATTTCAAATATTTTATTATCATATACAACTGAAAACTAGACAGTACAAAATCACTTAAACTTGTATATGTTAAAATAAACCCCAAATACTATATACAATTTACGCTGTAGCCAAAAAACCAAATACTATATATAACTACTTTAAGTTATAGCTGAGCAAACACTAAAATTTGGTATTTTGTACAGTTTTATAAAACATATTTTATTAAATTTAATGTAGAATTTATATTTATTATTTTATGTAATATTTCATATATAAACACAAAACAACTCTAGAAAACACTACTAGAACGAAGGTCTAACAAGTGAAAACCAAAAGATACTTTACGGGGTGCAAATATTTTATGAGAATTTCAAAAACAAAAAATGATCTATTAGGTTCAAACTTTTATAAATTCTCCCGTAAGAAAAAAAAATTCTTAACTACTTTCAAACTGTGTCGAACTCGAAACAGAAAACTGATCTTTACGTCGAATCAGCCCAATTGAGCCAAATCGATCCCACATTATGCGCAACAACCAAAAAAAGAATAGGAGGGACCAGCAAATCACTCACACATGTCTTTGCATTTTTTACATTCAACTATTCCACGCAACGCAATGATGGATAAGAAGCTCATCAAGGATTAATACATATACAAATACTTATTTAGCATTAATTTATTTGTCTTAATTATCATCTCAATAGTTAACAGAATAAATTTTTTAAAATAATTTTTAATATATTTTAAATTTATATGTCTAAACGATCTATTTTAATTTTTTAGGTGCAATTGTAAGCCCCACTCGTTTTCCACGCGACTACACCTCTAATACAGCTTCCTCAATTCTCCAATCTCTTTTTTGGTTTTATTATTATTGCCAAAGTTGTTAAAACTATTTTCCTTTATGCTTTTCTTTTTTCTTTTCTTTTCAAATAAGTCAACGCTTTTAATTTTTCTTTCTCCTTCAATCTGACTCGTTAACAAAACATACTTGAGAAGAAAATGAAGGCAAGTGTCCTTATAATAATCAAATTGTCAGCCACTAATAAAAACTGAATAACTTATTAATATTTATTATTATATTATATAATTATTTTACATATATATTAACACATGCAAGACACGATATGATAAAATTAGTATTTTATAAATAAAATATCAATACAAACTATTTTATAAATTCTACTTAACGATAACTCGTTATATTTAACCACTTCCTTAGAAACGTGAAACTGTAATCAATAGAAATCTCACAGCATTATTGGAAGTAAGGAAGTTTCCTAAACCAATTGTCAGAAACTCGCAAGACGTTGATAAATTAATTATTTTTCCTTCTTTTAAAAATTATGGATTATTGATGGGTTTTAAGCTCTTGATCAATTCATTAAATGTGGATTCATAAATTAGTTTCCATATATTAAAATAACTGTACCGCGTATACACTTGATAGGCAATAATAATAATTATTAATAATCACTAATGACCATAATTGGTGGGTGAATGACACCTATAATTTGAGCATTAGTTATAATGTACTTGTCTCTTCAAAATTTCCATTGCTGTTTGTTCCCCACTTTACCTTCACCAAATTAATTCCCTTTTTCTTTTTTCTTTTTTTTTCTCATTATATAAATAATACACACAGAAGAAAACCCTAATCCCAAGTTCCAAACATGGGGGATAGAGTATACCCAGCTGCTAAACCCGCCGCTGCGGCGGTCAACGGCGGAGCTAATCCAGCTTTTCCGGCGAACAAAGCTCAACTTTACAACGCTACTCGCCCTACTTACCGTCCAGTGCCGCCTCCTCGCCGGAAACACCGAAGGAGCTGCTGCTGTTGTTGTTGCCTCTTCATTACCTTTTTCATAGTGACTATTATTCTCCTTGCTGCAATTGCCGGTGCTATTATCTGGGTACTTTACCGTCCTCAGAGACCTTCGTTCTCAGTTTCTACTCTTCAAGTCTCTCAATTCAACCTCACTTCCACAAAACTCGCATCCAAGTTCAATCTCACAGTCATCGCTCGTAATCCTAACAAAAAGATCTCCTTCTTCTACGATCCAATGAACATTTCATTCAAATCCGATGACGTGGACATCGGTGACGGATCATTACCAGCGTTTAAGCATGATACAAAAGGTACAACCACGTTGAAGACTGTAGTGTCAAGTACAGGTAAAACTGTCGACGATTCGGCGATTTCTAATCTGAGATCTAAACTGAAGAATAAGAAGAGTTTACCGTTGGAGATAAAGCTTGATACAAAAGTTAAGGTGAAAATTGGAAGCTTGAAAACGAAGAAAGTTGGAATTCGAGTTAAATGTGCTGGTATTAAAATTACTGTTCCCTCCGGTAAAACTCCGACGAAAGCTACTACTTCCGATATGAAATGCAAAGTGGATCTTCGGATCAAGATCTGGAAATGGACTTTCTGATTGCTCCTTTCATTTTTAGGAGTGTGATTTTCCTTTCTCCTTTTGTTTTGTTTGTTTAATTTTTTTTTTTATTTTTGGTAAATGGATGTTTGTAGGATATAGTTCCATTTGGTTTTTTGTTATATATACATAATCTGCAAAATTGAATTTGTTCAGTTAGGATTGTTGAGTAGCAGCATATATTCATTCTTATATACAAAGTATTTGTTTGTGGTATTATGGTCATAATATGGAATTTGCATATCAATGATTCTTCTTGGTCATAATATGGAATTTGCATATCAATGATTCTTCTTTCTGTTATCCTTAATAATCCTTTCCTTTATCACGGCGGTGTCTGGTTCAACTGGTCTCCATATGAACTTTTCACCAAGATTTTCACGCATTTTATTACCGGAAAGTGAGAAATTTTCCGGCAATGGAAGGTGGTGAAAGCTGTCAAAGTTGATTAAAAAGTGCAGTGCATTGACTTAATTAAACACATGGTAGGAGTAGGACAATAGGGGCAGGTGCCTGCCTGTCAGAAAACAGAGATAGTCAAAATCTGTAAACGGTTCCCGTTGGCATTTTCTCTAAAGAAGCTGATTAGTTGGCCTTTCTTTCTGATACATTTTTTTATTGTTTGTTTTGGGTTCAGAAAACGAGGCGCATAGTAAACTGATACTCCCTTTCGTTTCTTTCCATTGAGCACCAACTTTAAAAAATAAAAGGAAATTTTATAATATTTATTAAAATAATAAGAAAATAAAATATATTTTTTTAAATAGTTTAAAAAGAAAAATAAGACTGAGACAGAGACAGAGACAGAGACAGAGACAGAGAGTAGTAAAAACTAAAAGTACACGACTCAAAAGGGGTTTGGACAAAGTCAAACAGTCAGTGTACTGTGTACTGTCGACGCAGCCTCGAGGTGGCTTTCGTTCTCCCCGTCCACTTATGAAAACTCTAGTCAAGTTCGGCGGTTTGGCCAATATGTTTCTGAAAAAATTTAAAAAGAAATTGCTATTCTGAATTAATTCATTTGTTAACATTCACTTGTTTAAGGTGCTTGGTGTTAGACTCCGAGACAAGTCCCTAAACATGTGACAAGGGTGTTGACCTAAATGACAACGATGATATATAGCAATAGGAGTGTTTTTACAGGCTGAATGAGTGTTGCCTTGATTGAGATGCATCAGCTTACATCAGGGCATATTGTGGAAATATGAAGATTGTCTTAACCCAGGTAAGACAGTAATTTTAATGCTTGACAAGCAGCTTCGCTAGATATGATGCCAAAGCATGGCCTTTGGTGGTGCCAAGTTATAAAGCAAAGGTACCTTGAGGGTAGCAAGATAGTCTAGCAAATATTGGACGTCTATAAGTGCCTTTAGGTGTTTCAATTAATATGAACTCCTATCAATTGGGGATGTAAATACACGTGTAAGTGGCAATACAACACATATAATAAGGCAGAATTTCAGCAAAGAAAATCACAAGATGACACTTGGGATGATAAAGATCAGTGAGAAAGGAAGCGTCTCTTTCATAGTATTGATTATTGAAGAATGAAGTTAATAACGAGTACATGGACATCAAAGGCATGTGTAGAGAGCCACTATTTCAGAAAATACAAAATGGAATATGCAAATTGCAGTTAAGTGGCATGATTGGTGAATGGTGATTGAGCATGTGGACAATGCCATATTTGATTTATACTACTAACTAGTCCAACAAATTGTAACATGCCTACATGTTTGGTCTTGGTCAGTCTTAGGCTAATCATTATAACTCAACCAATGCTCTAGCTTCCAGCTCATATTAGGGCGACCACCGCCTCGTACGATAATCTATTTCATGTCATTCTCGTCCAATTTAAGTTTTAGTGTATTAAATTTTATTGATAAATCTAGGTATATATTTAAGTGAATTTCTTTAATGCAAATATAATTTTTTTATTAAAATTATTAA
>JBDJHY010000078.1:26414727-26431976 GCA_039654485.1 Withania somnifera
AAGTACTAATAATGTTTAAAGTATATCCTTAAATGACCAACTTAATCAGTATCATTCTGTCGTCTACTTTCCTAGCCCCAACCACTTGCTTTCTAAGCTCTTCATCATTCTTATTCCTCGTGCCTCCAGAATACCACAACTTATACCCCTCCACATCGCGCGCTTTGGTCTCCTGAACATAAGCTATATTAACCTTCCCTTAAAATGTTCATTAATTTTAGGGAAAAAGGTCAAAAATACCCTTTTACTTTAGTTTATTGGTTATGCTTATATTTTAAGGTTAAATATACCCTCGCCGTTGTAAAAGTTAACAAAAATACATCTAACACGTCTCCCGCGTGGCAATTTAAATTTGACACGACCTAATATTTGTGTGAGGTGGACTCTATGTGGCATGCCACCCTCACCATTAGATTTTTGTTCTTTTTGTTTTTTCTTATCAATTTATAAAATCTCTAATTCAAAAATAAATAAAACTTCATTTTCTTTATCTCTCTTCTCAAAATTTTAAAAACTCCATTACAACATATTTAAGATCATTGTCCAACACAACAGTAAAGAACTAATTTTGAAGAAATAAAAAACCTAAAGAAGTCAACCTTCACATCGGAAAAACGAAAACAAACAGATCACACAAAAGTGTAAAGGGACAACAATAGAACCATTAGCAAAACCCAAACAGAAAAAAGAAGAAAAAGAAAAGTGCTGGTGGATTAGTGGGTACGTACTACATAGAATTGGTGCAAACGGGGCAGTCAAGCTATTCATGAACACTAGTAGGGGCAGTTTCCATAGAAAATAATGTTACGAGTTCTGGCAGAAGAAAATTTGGATGATGACATAACACAATGTTCTCCAATTCCGTTGCACTTTGACCCATTATCAAATACAAGTTTTTTTCCCCATGAACCCACCCAATAAATTTCAAGTCACAAATAGCAAATCCCAAAATTCTCATTTCTTGATATGTGAAGCAAACGAATGAAAGCTGAATACACTTTTGGATCTTTTAAAAAAAAAAATGAATTAAAAAAAGAAAAAGAAAAAAAAATAAAAATTGACGGTGAGGTGCATGCCATGTGGAGGGGAGTCTACCTCACTCAAATGTTAGGTCATTTGGAGAGGTAGGGTATATTTAACCTCCTAGTATAACGAGGGGCAAACTTAACTAATAAAATAAAGTAGAGGGATATTTTTTACTCTTATCCCTTAATTTTATGGACTTTTCCTATAAAGTTCTTATGTTACACGACCTATTCTCAACTTAGAGGCTTCCTTAATTTTCTTAACCCTTGTACCCCCTAAACCCTAATTCTGATCAAATTGATAACATGACCTTAGTCCATCATCAAACACCAAAAGTCATAAAAGTAAGTTAAAATAGAGGTATAATTGCTAAAGCAACTATTCGACGAGTACAACTACAATACAAGAAATGTAAATCAAGATAAGGCTGCTAAACCGAACAAGAAAGTAAGTATGATAGTAGCTAAAGAGGCAAATAGAATAATGTTAAAATACACCAACAAGAAGTAGTATACAAGTGAATAATCAATAAGAGAACCACAACACTCTAAACACAAGAAGTTAGCAAGTATTAATAAACAATGACCTAAAACCTACAAATTTCAATCACAAAAAGTCTATCAAAATGCAATAAGAATAGAGAAAAGGTCAAGTAAAACTGGGACGGAAAAAAAAAAATTAAGGTATAAAAATTACCGGAATTCAATTAAAAGAAAATACAGACTATTTATTTAATTTAATAAATTTTAATAATTTAATGCCGAAATTAATTGCTTAAATTTTTATGGTTTGCGTTTGGATCCCACTAATGCCTGCACGAAGAAAAACAGGCAGGAAAGAGAACAACTCTGACTCCGCCAGACAGCAAGAGCAGGTCGCCGAAATTAAGTTAGAGACAGTGGCTTTAGGGCGCACCGGCAAAAGCACGAATCAGATCTAGGGTGTCAATATCGGAAAGTGGAAATCGCTGGTGTAATAAGTTGCTGGAGAAAAGGTATGTTCGCCGGCTAAATTTTCGACAGCAGCAACAGAAATGACACCGCCAATGGCTGGAGGAGGATTGTTCGCGATTAGATAAGCAAAGTTATAGTATGGCAATTCGTTATATTAGTGATAGTGATCAAAGTACGAACTTTGGATCGATAACTTTGGGTTGAAAAGAATGGTACCCAAAGTGTCGATAAAACAAAACAAGGAAGTTCGACTTTTATGTATTCCACTTAACAATTGCTCGTTAGTTAACCACCTTCTTGCAACGTGAAACTGTAATCAAATCTCACACAATTGTTATACTTCCAATTCATAACGCAAGTTTCTTTATGATAAACCAATTGTCAGAAACTTGCAACACTTTGAGATATTAATTATTTTTCCTTCTTTTTTGAAAATTGGAACCTCATTTTTTTTTTTTTTTTTAAAAAAAGTGCGATATTAGCGAGATTTAAGCTGTTGACCAATTAATTCTAATCTCAAAAACGAATCTGTATATGTCGATTCTTAAATACTTTCCATAAATTAAAATAACTGTACCGAGTACACAGTTAAAAGACAATAAATTATACTTAGTAATCACTAATGACCCTAATTAGTGCTGATTAATCACTCGCTAATGAAAGCGTGTGGTGATTGGTTGGTGAATAACATGTATAATATAATAATTTGAGCATTAGTTATAATGTACTTGTCTCTTCAAAATCTCCATTGTTGTTGTTTCCACTTCACCTTCACCTTATATTAATTCTTCCTTTTTTTCTCTATATAAATACACACACAAAGAAAACCCTAATTCCTAATTTCTAAAAGTTCCAAACATGGCGGATAGAGTATACCCAGCTGCTAAACCCGCCGCTGCAGCCAACGGCGCCGTCGCCACTCCAGCTGCCGCTGTCAAAGGTGGAGCTAATCCAGCTTTTCCAGCAAACAAAGCTCAACTTTACAACGCTACTCGTCCTACTTACCGTCCTGTTCCACCTCCTCGTCGGAAACATCGACGGAGCTGCTGCTGTTGTTGTTGCCTCTTCATTACCTTTTTCCTAGTCACTATTATCCTCCTTGCTGCTATTGCCGGTGCTATTTTCTGGGTACTTTACCGTCCTCAGAGACCTTCCTTCTCCGTTTCGACTCTTCAAGTGTCTCAATTCAACCTCAATTCTACAAAACTCGCTTCCAAGTTCAATCTCACAGTCATCGCTCGTAATCCTAACAAAAAAATCTCCTTCTTCTACGATCCGATTAATATCTCGTTCCATTCAGAAGACGTGGACATCGGTGACGGATCGTTACCGGCGTTTGAGCATGATACAAAAGGCATAATCACGTTGAAGACTTTAGTGTCAAGTACAGGTAAAAATCTCGATGATTCAGCGATTTCTAATCTGAGATCTAAACTGAAGAATAAGAATAGCTTGCCATTGGAGATTAAGCTTGATACAAAAGTTAAAGTTAAAGTTGGAAGCTTAAAAACGAAGAAAGTTGGAATTAGAGTTAAATGTGATGGAATTAAAATTACTCTTCCTTCCGGCAAAACTCCGACGAAAGGTAATACTTCCAACGGGAAATGCAAAGTGGATCTTCGGATCAAGATCTGGAAATGGACTTTTTGATATGGGTATTTTAATTTTAGGGGTGTGATTTTCTTTTCTCCTCTTGTTTTGTTTGTTTGAATCTTTGTTTATTTTTGGGTTTAATTTTTCCTTCTTTTTTTTTTTTCCGGTAAATGGATGTTTTTAGGATATAGTTGAATTTGATTATATTTTTTTTGTTATATATACATAATCTGCAAAATGGAATTGTTCAGTTAGGATTTGAAAGTAGTATATGTTTCTTCTTATATATACAGAGTTTTTTTTTTTTGTGGTAGTATGATCATAATATTGAAGTTGCATTTCATTCTTTTCTCTTTTTTTATTTTTATAAGGGTGGTGTTCGATTCAGTCGATCTTGCTACCTTATAATGTGAATATTGAATAACTTGTCTCTGTCGTAATTTGAACTTTACTGTAAGATTTACACTCATTTCATTACCGGAAAGTGATAAGATTGAGCAGTCTTCATTAACCATGGAGTACTAGTACTACCTAATTAATGAAGATTTTGCAGGCAATGGGAAGATAATGAGAACTATCAGTTATTAAATTACCATATTTGATTAAACAGAGTGCATTGACTTAATTAAAACACATGGTAGGAGTAGGCCGGTAGGGGCAAGTGCCTGCCCGCCAGAAAGCAGCTGTGTTGATTGATAGTCAAAATCTGTAGACAGGGGCGTCCAGGACCATAGTACGATTACCCACTTATTATCGAGTGTGAGTTAAAATTCTGTCAAAAAAACAAATAGAAGGGGCCAAGGAGTGTTGCAGGGTTCAATTATAAAGATTAGTTTAATTATTGTGAATAGGGTGAAGAAAAGTGTCGGTGTAAAAACATGTTGGTAGTTGGACTTGAACTTGGAGCTGTAGGACCACTCGACGCTTCCCCTCATCTTCCGATATTTGTTCCTTGGCATTTTTCACTAGGAAGATGATTCGTTGCCTTTCTTTCTGATACATTTGTTTATTGTTTGTTTTGTGTGTTGTCTCTAGTTTGCAGAAAATGAGGAGCATAATAAACTGATAAAAAGTACACAACTCAAAAGAATTTGGACAAAGAGTTGATGTATTATGTACTATCGAGGCAGCCTCATGGCGGCTCTCGTTTTACGCATCCACTTATGAAAACTGTGGTAAAGCTTGAGGGCTTGTTAATTTATGTATTTGGCAAATATGTTTCTGAAAACATTAAAAGAGAAATTGTTTTCCGAATTAATTCATCTGTTCACTTGTTTAAGTTTTAAGGTACATGGTGTTGGACCCCTAGGGCCTAGACACGTTCCTAAACATGTGGCAAGGGTGTTTGCATGTTGAGCTAAATGACAATGATGATATATAGCAATAGGAGTGTTGTTACCTCGATCGAGATGCGTCGACTTAACTCAAGGCATGTTGTGGAAATATCAAAACTGTCTCAAGGCAATCAAGACAGTAATTTGAAGGCTTAACAAGCAGCATGACAAGAAATGATGCCAAGGCACGGCATTTGGTGCCAAGTGAAACAGCAAAGGTACCTTGAGGGTGACAAGGTAGGCTAGTAAATGTTGGGTGTATGAGTTGGCATGGCAAAGAGGCACTAAGGCGTTAGCCTATGCCATGGGTTGAATACCGAAAGGGGTTCATCTGAATCTCTTTTATCAAAAAATTATACTATATATATAAGGTCAAAGTAATCTTTTATTTATATATAATAGCTATTGAATCCCCGTAGTTTTTGAGTATGTTCATTTATTTATATCGAATCCCCTTTGAAGAAAATGCTGACTTTGTCATTGGCTAGTGCTGCTCTTGCTTGCGCATAGGAGCCACTAAGGCATGAGCAAGGCAGAATTCGGTTAAGGCGCAGGCAACTAACATATCGTGTTCATGACAACAATTGGACGATTATGCTTGGCATGTTCTAAACATTGGGAGTTATTTGTGCCTTTAGGTTTTCCAATTAATATGAACTCCTATCAATTGTGAATGTCAATTTTCATAGGATAAGAGTCATTCTGAAGCTGACACGTGTAAGTGGCAACACAACACATTTTGATAAAGCAGAATTTTAACAAAGAAAATCATAACGTGACACCTGGGATGATAAAGATCAATGAGAGAGGAAGCATCTCTTCATAGTATTGGAGAAATGAGTTAATGAGTACATAGACATGAAAGGCATGTGTAAGCTTGTGTAGAGAGCCACTATTGCAAAACAATACGAAATGGAATATAAAAATTGCAATTAAGTGGCATGATTGGTGAATGGTGATTGAGCATGTGGACAATGCCATATTGATGTATACTACTAACTTGTCCAACAAAATGTAACATGCCCACATGTCTGGTCATACTGGGCTAATCATCGTAAGTTGTAACTTAACCAATGCTCCAGCCTCCAGCTCATATTAGTGCGACTGCCTCCAACAATGGTCTCTTTCGTGTAATTCTCATCGTATTTAAGTTTTATACGCTAATATATGGTACTTTTATGCTATATTTTAAGCTATCAGATTAAGTTATCTTCAAAATTAGGTAATTGTTTACAATATACATGATGTATTTTAAGATGGATCCAGAATTTTAATTCTATCAGTTATGATTTTAGAAAGGCAACATATTGAATTTTATTGATAAATTACGTAATATATGTTAAGTGAATTCCTTAACGCAAAAATAATATTTTCGTCAAAAATTATTGAATTTTGTTGAATTAGTAATCAATATATTCAGCTTTGCTTGAGAAATCTAATACAGTCACACTTATCTAAAATAATTATCTTTTATAACAATATATTACTATAACAGTCAAAGTTTATTTTAGAACTAATTTTCCTATTAAGGTAATAGTTCAAATTGAGATTTTACTATTTGACTGTACTATTTACCACTCCTATAATATATGAATGACTGATAAGTATTTCTAATTCTAGACCATCATTGTTTTTAAACTTAAATGATTCTAGAATAATATGTACAATTATGAAAGTCCGTGTCCTCCTATCCTATCTAAGTTCAATGATTGTCGCCAGTCGCCAGATAAGCATTTTCTAATTCTAGACTAGTCCACTACAGCTCATTCATTAATTAAAATAAATCTAGAATAAGAATCATTTAGTACGTTGTAAAGTCTCATTTGTTAGGTTTTCACTACTCTATTTATTACTCTGAATAAAATTAGCTAGAGAAGTGGATCCACCTGGTTTCTTTAATCTAATTCAATTGTAAACTACAACAAGCCCACAGCATGTGATTAATTACTCCATTTTCGTTAGTATATATTTCTTTCTAGTCAAATATGTACAGTGAAAAGTAAAGATGTAGGATTTTTAATTTATAGTCGGAAGATATTTTAGGCACATGAAATAAGTTGAATTATGGGCAAGTTGGTGTAGAATGTGAAGTTGGAGCTGAAAATTCAACTTTCTACTATTTGTTTATATTTTCCCTTCTTGAGCTAATAATCTAATAAAAACAGTTCCTTCAAGGTAGGGGTATGGTCATATGCTCCCTCCCAGACCCACAAAGGTAAATCCTAAATTGTACATTAAGAACTTGTCTATTCCGCATAAATCCGAGCGGAGATAAAAAATACTAGGCTATTTTTTACATTTTAGTCTTAGTGGACAGAGATAGCGATTCGCTGGTTGGAGGTGACAAGTATTTCATGAATTTAGACGAGTTGGGAAAAGTTGCGACCTAGACACCAACATAATAATAATTAAAAAACTTGTCAATTCCGCATTCCAATTTTCCTATTGGACAACGACCCAGCTACTATTTCTGGGGAGAACTAGAAACGTGCTACCTAAAGAATTAGCATTTCAACTCACTCGATGATGATTTCATAACTACTAATAGTGCTATTTACTCTAGCTGAGTAATTAATTCTCCTAATTGAATGACATTTCTGATTTCTTTTCTCATTTAGCAGCGACAGCCCACCCAATAACCTAGTCTCTCAACTATTTCTCTCAATAATTTATCAGTTGTTAAGACATTTATGTTGAATGAATAAATCAAAGAAATTAACGCATTACCACAGCAAGTATTTTAGGAGACATTTAAGCTAATCCATCCTTCAGATTTGTAAATTTCTTAATCTTATACTGCAGAGCAGTAAGAGCTGAACCTTTGTACCTGCCATTTACGGATTCTAATTAGTCAACAACAACATACCCAGTGTATAATAGATTCTAGTCAGTCTTGTTCATGATTTTTTGATTGGGAAGGTAGAAATGTTAGTTTTCAAGCTAAAAACACTCAACAAGAAACTAATACACAAACTGGTTTTACACATTCTTATGCCAGTACATCAAAGATGTTTGGCCCTATACACAGCAGCATAGCCACTAGAACAGTACTATGCCTCAGTACGAAGTTAGTTGGGCTCAGCTATATGAATTTCACTATTAATATACTGTAGAAGGAAAAAAAATAAAAGCTAAACCCATAAACGTATAGCCAAGCAGCCAAGGGATGGGTTTGAAACTACTCACAAGGAAGCTGCAAGCCAGTCTTCATGAAGAAGAAAACGAGCAACTAGAGCAGGGGTCTTGTCTGAGTTAGTAAGCTCCATAAGACCGAAGATCTAATTCCTGAAGCAACATCACCATTATACGACCCAAGAACTCCTCACCCTCCCCCTTCCTCCTTTCCATTTCACATAGTTGCAGAGCCTTCCACACTGCAACACCAGAAAAATGGAATCTTGGGGACTATACAAGCAAGAAACTTTTTCACATTTGAGAGATTTTGGTTGTACTGTTGCAGCTGCTCAGACATTAAGCATCTAAGTTTAATCTCTGCATCTCATGATCAATGACGCATCAGCAGGTTCTTGAAACGGCTCTTGAAGCTCAAAACAGTGTACAACATTATATATAAATATTAATACACCTTTTCCATTTGAGAGGAATATTCATAAATTGTGCCTCCACGAATACGTTATAGCCCTTCAATTTTGTTCCTGCAGCAACTCTCCAAGTAAATCTGCACCTCTTTTGTTAATGTCACCACCTCTTAACAGTGTTGTAAGGAATCTGGCAGGATAATCCAAGCTACCAGGCATATCCTGCACAAATTAAAATGCAAATGTCAGCTTACATTGTGCAGAAAGTAGGGATAGTCGGTCATAAGTGATAACAAGAAGAAAAACAACGCATAATGTGCTTACCTACACAATGTACAATATAGCAGAGAAATCTCATGAGTGAGGTCTGAGGAGGGTGTCATATATCCAGCCTTACCCTTACCTTTGGTGAAGATATGGTGAAGATAGAGAGGTTGTTTACGATAAACCCTCGGCTCATGTAACGACACTCATATTTTGATGAAGTAATGATAATATCATTACAAGACATCACTAAGGTTCAAAATAGTCAAAAAACTGCCACCTAACATAACCTTCATCTCCCGTTACTTGCATCCTAACCATTTAATCTATAGAACTTTTTTGCAGCGGATTACAGCATGTCTAGTTTACTTTTAGTCATTGTCCAGTGGATAGCTGTTTCACACAAACACACAAAGAAAAATCATGTCTGCCCAGACGACAACAACAACATAATACCCAGTATAATCCCAAAGCGGAGTCTGGGGAGGGTACAGTGTATGCACACCTTACCCCTACCTTAGAGGTAGAAAGGTTATTTCCGAAAGACCCACGGCTTAAGGAAAAAATAGTCCAATGCAGTCCAGAAAAAAGTAAAAGAAGTACAAGAAAAAGTAGATCTTCCCAGACGGTGACATTAACATCAATTTGACATCATCATCCATAAGTGATAAACCTGAGCCTCTAGTTGTATCTTCTAGCTCAGTCAACTCTTAGGTGCATCAAATATATCATATCATCATATAATGTCATACATCACACAATATTAATAGGTGGAAAGCCCCAAAGTACAACATACCCCAGTGCAATCCCATCGAGTGGGGTCTGGGAAGGGTAGTGTATACCGATCTTACCATTACCATGCAGATAAAGAGGTTGTTTTTAAATAACCAAATTGTCCATTAATAATTGAATGACCCTTGCATCCTTCAAGAAAATAATACTCCCAACAACATTTTTGCACAAAGCTGAAATTACACATTCTAATAAAGACCAAAATGTCCGACTAATAATCTAGATAAAGATTTATTCCCTTCAAAGTTAAGAAGTTGCATAAGTTAGTGTAAAGCCGATAATCATATGATTGAATGTGAATAGTCACTATCTTTGATATATTCAATGATGCAATTAAAAACAATAGTGGTAGCGAAAAGATAGGACTTTCACATTTTTTCAGAATCTTCTACTATATATCCCCGCTCATACTTCAAATGTCACAATTCTCTTAGCAAAATTCAGTACATAAGGCTTCTTCAATGAGTCGAGACTGAGATACAATGTAGTAATACATGGCTAAAAATGGTATGCATATAGTAAAAAATTCTTTTTGGCTGTTTTTCAACATCACACTGTATCACAAGAAAACTATCGTTAATACAATGCTAATACACTACGCATCCCTTTATGTGAAATTCGTTTTGGTGTTTTCATTTGTATAGTAGTGAAGGTCGGAGCAATTGTTAATGGCCTTGCTCCAGTTTACTTTATTTTAAATCGAATGTAAAATTAAATAGATCACTACAATACATTAAGCATGAGTTCTTGCACAGAAAATAGACGAGTACTAATATGTTCAAATTAGGAGAATTCTGTGATATAAAATGTCTAGACTGTTACCATTTTCAGGGACTGAATTCATCATATCCAAGGTATGTGACACACAAAACATGATAACTCATATGATAACATCTCTTGTGACGAAAGAATTGACGGTTCATTTTCATAATGGCATGCCAAGGTTGTTAGTAGACATTTCATTATACGATCAAAGATTGTTAATTACGGTAAATACTTGTGGGCACTGGGTGTTTATACTAAATCAAGCAATTTAACCTTAGTAGTTAAAACTTAAAGTTTAATGACGGTGCAGAAGTCTGTGTTCAGAGCAGTTACTCCTCTCTTGAGAACTTCATAAATTTATCTCTGGCCACCTTTTTTGTATCCTTTCATGGATTAGGCCTAAAGAAGATGAATATATAACCATAACATTATAGCTTGATGATACTGTAAAGTTGGATTCATAAAATAGAGATTGTTTGTAGTAAGGGTTCATCCTAATGTAAAAATGAATGATGTCAACATGTATGGAAGAGATAATTTAGAAAACTTAACTAATCAGTCAATCAAGTAAGATAAGTAATTGCTAATCTTTGAGTCTTATTATTGGATTTAGGTGAGAATAGTCATTGACAATGATCCAGAGGGTTATTAGTTTCATAGAAAAGAATGAACGATAACTCTACATTGGGAGCTATGATTTTGTTGATGATCGAGAAAATATACGATCTTTACATAAATAAACCAAATTTACTATTTACTTTTTCTAATCGGTATACATAGATTTTACACTAATTATACATGGTTATTTTTTTGGATGAAGTGATCTCATTAAAAAAACATCAAGAAGATGAAATAGTTGCAAGATATGACATTGAAGCTTACAAAAACATCTGGCTCCTATAAGAACATTGTCTATGCCAGGGCTAGGGAACTAATGAAGTCTAATAGCTGATGTGGACCATTGGCTGGGAACAAAGTGGACCAGAAAAATAGACTAACTATACACTTATTATATGGTTACACATGGTTATACACACAAACGTGCGAGCGTGCATACACACATCTATATATGGTTATACATATATTATACATTCACAGCTAACTTTAATTTAAGTGATTTGAGTAAACAGGCTATTTAGGTCATTTCTTCAATTAAGGATGTCCTTTAAGGAAGTTTCTTAAACCAAAGGACGAGATATATGACATTATCCGTTCTCAGTATGTTCTAAAACAAATTGTACAAATGGATAGTTACGATGAAAACCAATAATAAAATAACAGGAAGAGATAGAATCAATGGAACATTTAAGTTAAAAGTTGATTGGCAATTCTACCTTTGAACAAATTCTTTTTTTTTTTTGCAACAAATAAAAAATCCTTTAAATTAAATGAATAAAATCAGCTGCAGCAAACGAGTCAATAGGAAGGATTATTTCATATACCAGTAATTATCGTAGGCTATACAAGTAAAAATCTTCTTCAAGAGTTACTTAAAATATTGCCTTTCACATTCCAACACTTATTTGCTTTGTCCTTTGAGTTTCTACTGTTACATTAAAATTTATGTCTAGCTTTTGGTCCTACTTACATCAGAGTGTCAATTCATTTGGTTCCTTTTTCTCATTCTTTGTTAGAGAATTTTTCTTCTCATAGAAGCTTATTTTTTTAGTTTGCTGTATTATTCATAGTTCCAACAACAACATGTATGTAAATCTATTTTTAAGGCTAGAGAAGCTCATTTTTTTGCTAATTGTTTCCATTTAGGCGCTTGTATTTATGAGAAAATTCATAATGGTTATTTAATTTCTTTCTAATTAGTTTGCTCTTACTTTTGTTGTTATTCAGTTATATTTTAACCACATTTGTGGTCAAATGATGTCTCCACATATCTATCTGAAGAAAACCAATCACATATATCTTTGGACAATGATTTATATGATTAAGATCCTAGAGCTAATAGGCGACTTCTTGATTATAATATTTTGTTTTGACTGTTTTCCTTTTGATTCTTTCTTTTTCCTTTAGACATAAACCTACATTTAGTTACAAGGCCTGGTTTCACTGAGCTGTAATATTCTTTTTTGTGGAACTCACCCTAATTCTAATATTATTTATATCCTTTAAAACAATTTTACTTGTTAGAACGGGATGCACGTGCAACACACGTGCCTAAAAACTAATCATATTATAAGCCAGAAGCCCTAAAAGGGAGAATTTGAGTTGTCATATTGCCCATCAAAAACTAAACGAACATTTTATCCTTCCAGCAAAAATTATTATGACAACATTTTTATACAAGATGTAAGGATGACAATGGGGCAGGGCGGGGGCGGGTTTGATTTTATGCCGGTGAGGGGTGGGACGTGGCGGGTTGAAACTTTTCTTAAGGAATCTAATGTGGGGCGTGTTGCGGGTTCTCTCCCTTCATATCTTAGAACTAACAAAGTTATATAATTTTTGCCTGCAGCAGTTCGACGGATTAATTTCTTCAACAGTTTTACAACTAATTAGATTTTGCTCATTGACTTCAAATCAGTTTTTCTTTTCATTCATCATATAAGTAGAAATCGACAAACAGATTTTTCCTCTTCCCAACTGTTACGTTTATATAAAACATAACAACTGAAATTCAAGATATTGAAATTATTATTTAGTTCCTCATTTCTTCCGGTTAAAGAGAAGAGGAATGGAATCTTTTAGGTTCACAAGTACCTTTAACCTATACAAGTAGTACAAATATAATTGTGACAACTATAAAAATAGTAATATGATCAGTAAAATTGACAAGCAATAAAGAAATAAAGATAAAAATAACAAAATAAAAAAGGATAAATATGCAGTATCAAATTAATGCTACTTCGCAGGAAAATGAAATTAAAATTATTTCGGGCGAGTCTAAGTGGAGCAGGGGGCGGCAGGTTAAAATAGAATTTTTTGCTTTGTGGGGCATGGCAGGGCACATTGGAGTCTTTGCGGGTTTATTGGATTTGCGCGCAACCTCCCCTCCCCACCCCGTTTGTCATCTCTACGAATATGAGAGTTACACATTTTAATGAAAACATCAACCTATTTTTTGAAACTGGTGACATGAAAAAATCAGCATATTAAAGTAGGCACATTAACTGTTCTCTTCATTACTCTCAAACCAATAAGCCATCTCTATGCTATACCATGTTTAGAGAGGTTAAAATCTGGATTAAATAATTAATATTAATAAATTTATTAAGCTATTGTGGGTATGTGAACATTGAAAATATAAATACTTACTGAATTACATGGGTAAACACAGTTCTTGCAATCTGGAAGAATTAATAACCACTTATTTGTAGTATAGGATGGAGTGTTGAACAGTCAAAAACTCTCATAGTCAGAAGGTTAACGTTTTAGGACGTCGAGTTGGATATGTGGGCATATTAGGAGATATAAGATTAGGAATGAAAATACATGAGACAAGTTAGGAGTGGCTTCCGTAGTGGACAAGCTGAGGAAAGAAACGTCGAGATGGTTTGGTCATGTGAATAGAAGAAGTGTATATCAGTATATGTCCCAATGAAGAGGTGTGAGAGGTTGGCAATAACAGGCATGAAGAGAGGTAGAGCCAGACCGAAGAAGTATCGGGAGAAGGTGATTAGGTAGGACATGACATAACTTGAGTTGAACATGACCTTAGATATGAGGGTCTAGAGGCCGCGAATTAGAGTAAAAGATTAGTTGGTAGTTGAGCGGATATGCTTGGTGGTCGTAGTTGGACCTTCTTCCTTACCAGTGGTATTAGCACTATCCTCGCAGTTTCTTGTTCTTCAATTTCAATTATCACTTGGGTTTCTTTTGTGTGTGCACACGCTTCGATTATCATATTATTTTGTTATCATTACAATTCTTTCCTATGTAGGTTGTTTACTACTTATTTCGTTGTTTCTACTGCCCTCAATTCTGCATCTCCTTTTTTCAAACAGCTTGGATATGCTTTATTTTAAATCGAGGGTCTACTGAAGACAACTTTTATCTCTATGAGGTAGGGTAAGGTCTGCGTATTCTACCCTTCCCAGACCCCACTTGTGGGATTACACTACATTTGTTCTTCTTGATGTTATTTTAATTGATAGCAAGTTATATAAAAACACCATTTTATACCTATAGAATGAGGAAGCAGAAGGTTGACAATAGCTCAAAGTCTCTCCTCCTCCGTTCTTAAACTTGCCTTCACTGTCCTCATACATACAAAGTCATCTAAATATTTTAGGACTCGCCTAGAAAATAAGTATGTCAGTGTAAAGATACAGTAATGAAGGCCGTGAGTGAAAGCATAGGAGATCAAAAAGAGGATCACTTTAAATGTCAAGTGGGCTTTTAGTTTCTTTTACCGCCTGATATAGTTCTAACTGTGTATATGTAGCAACTCTTTCATTATTTCTTACACATATGGAAAGTGCTGACCAGTCCGCCAGGCGAGAAGGCTCCTCCTTAGTGTTCATAGACAAAAGGCAGACACATAACAAGGCAACCTAATCATTAATAGGATTGCAACCATCAACATATATCAAGATGATGAGCTTGCAATGATTGGTCTCAAGTTCATTTCTCTCTAAATTGTGTTTTTGATCATAAGGTGACTTGTTTGGTGTTGAAAGACTAATGCTGCACTGTATCCTAACGTGATATATATATATATATATATATATCCATTCCTTTATGTTGAAGTTCAAATCATTACGGGACTTCATGTAACTGGAACTACTCCAGATATTACTTTCATTTAATCAGTAGAGTTGTTGGCATTCCATTTTGATGTTTTTTATATTTTTTTCGTCATTTTACATCCATCAAGGAAATTATTCTGTTCTTGAAAGTTAGATTTAGTGCAATCAATTAATGTTACGTTGTATCTAATTTTTAAATTTATTATCTTCTTCTTTTCTTTGAGCTTTATAGGATTGGTATCAATCAATTTTACGATTTTTTACTTTTTTTGTTAATTTGTATTTAACTACCCAACTTTTAATATTATTATATAAATTTATAATTTTTTGTTCATATTGATAAGGGGTACTACACTGGGTATGTCGTTGTTGTTGTTGTATTGATAAAGGGTCCACGCGCAACGCTCGTTTCCATAAATTAGTGTTCAAAATAAACTCTTCCCAGGAGCTCCAGTCAGGAAATTTTGGTAAAAGAATTTCTGTCACCAAGTTTTATTTTTCAAAAAACAAATAAGCGAATAAAAAACAGAAAAAAAGTTAAAGAAATGAATTATGATCTCCTCATATGTAATTTCTAGCTGTCCAAGAAGGTTCACTACATGAACTCACTTAGAAGAAGGATTATTCTCATAATTAGAGTAGGTGCTAGCAGAACAAACCATTTGGTGAAAGACTCCTTGTGCACTGTTTGCGCTCTCTGGCTCCAAAGTTAACTGATTAAAATGAAACACTTGTAAGAAAAGTTCCATCTTGGGCGAGCTTACATCTGAGACAAATAAAGAAAAGGGCATGAAGGGCATGTAAAATAAAAGTTTCTAACCTTTCCTTTTTTATAGGAAGTGTTGTTGCCTACCATTTCATTTTCAGGATCTGCTCTTTTAGAACCCTTGCTTGTCTGGGCCGCTTTACTGGAAGGCACTAGCTCTCTAGCTGCAAGAGTGTTTCCTTGACATAATTCATCAACACCAATAGCAAGGGTTGCGCTACTACCTGATTTAAGATTAGACTCAGAAGTGAGATTCACAGTTGCACATTGTTTTAAAGCTTCTTTAATGGCACCAACAGCAATGCTGTAGCTCTCCTGAGTCAATGATCCCTCTTCACCCAATATTATTGATCGTCGACACAAATCATTATAATGACGGACCTTAGCTTGCACGTCTTCCAGTCTTTCGCTTATGGGATGCCTGCTCGTGGCAGCATTAGTCCAGCGTTGCAATATATACTTAGAAGGAATATTGAAGAAATCAGACATTTGAAGAACCACAATAGCATGTCTACAAAGGTAACCTTTGTACTCAAATGAATGGCATGAACAGTGTATGTCCGACCTTGGTGCATCCCACTCCACCATGAAGTCCTGATTTGCATCAAAATCTTTGACAGCATATGTTATAGATGTGCCGTCTTCTGATTCTTTTTTCAGATGGCATGCAGCGGCTCCTAATACTTCAACTTGGAACTTCTTGAATATTTCATGTGTATATAAAAGCAACGTCTGTTTTTCAAAGGGAGAGGGAGACTTAAGCTTGGACATCTCGTGCCATGCATCAAAATTAGCTTTGGCTTCCTCTTCATACCAATCTTCAAGAATTAGCTTATGTTTTCCAATAAAGTCTAGGAGACATTTCACTTAGGATATATTTTTCAAAGAAAGAGTTTATGCTTTCTGTTCTTGAAACCATAGATAAGCTGGCAAAAGATACATTCCTGCGATCTTCATACAATTATTGGATCCACTCGTCTTCTCTAATATTAAATTTTTCAACCAACTTCCACCATCTGTGTTCAAATTGCTCTTCAGTCCATGACTTATAGATGCACTTACTAAATTTTTCCATAAATAATTCATGCCACGTGCTGAGATAATCAAGAAGCCTTGGGATCTTCTCCAATATACTCCAGAGGCTAAAATAGTGTTGGGTATCTGGAAAGATTGCTCCAACAGCTGTTTTGATGTTTTCATTTTGATCAGATAACAAAATTCTTGGACCTCGTCCACTCATTGCCAGGCACCATTCGCATCAAACATACAAATATATGCACTGTCTAATCAGCAATTAGAGCACAACCTAGTAAGGTGGGTTGAACATGATGGTTTCCTCCAATTAAGAGAACCAAAGGTATTTTATATTTGTTTAGTATGGAGTATCAAATGACACCACGTCACCAAAGTTGGAATAGCTATCCATGCCTTTGGAATCAACCCAGAAAACATTTCTCAATCGATGCTCCTCGTTTAAGTCAAGAGCATAGAAAAATTTTGGATCTTTTTCCTGAATG
>JBDJHY010000078.1:26515534-26525935 GCA_039654485.1 Withania somnifera
ATTCCGACTACTCAAAATGCAGTAATTGTTAAGAAATAGAAGGGCTTTAGTCTACCAACAGGAGGTTTTAGTCGACCAACAGGAACCCTTTTGGTTGACCAAACCTAGTTGTTAGTCGACCAACATGAGTTCCAGTAGGGTACTGGAAAATGATTTTAGTCGACCAACACTAGGTGTTAGTCGACTAAACTAGAGCAAAGATGAGTATATGATTTTCTCAAATTGATAATTTGATTTACAAATACATGTGGATTGATTTGAAGTTTCAAGGAAACATTTTTGTGATATATTAGTCGACCAAGATGGCATTGTTAGTTGAGTAAAGTGCAATTCAAGTGAGTTACTAGAATGGTGTTTAGTCGACCAAAAGGCAAGGACTGGTCGACCAAAGAAGGGTGTTAGTCGACCAAATGAGGTTGTTGGTCTACCAATCGATATGTCAGGAGCATTTATTGCAGGATTTAATGAGGCATAACGGCTAGAATTTAATGCTCAATGGCTCTATTGACTGAGTTACAACATATACAACACTCGATAACATTATTCTCTGAAAATCAAAGTCTTTATCACTCACTTAACTATTGTACAAAGTTCTTGAGCTTTTATTTCATTATTTGAAATCTTTGTACATTTGATCTTGAACAATTGTGTCTGAGTTGTATTCTTTTATTGAGAGTTGTAAAGAGTTCAGAAACATTAAAATAGTTTCTAACTCCAAATTTGAAGGGTTGTTCTTGAGCCAAAAATCAAAAAAATTGTAAAAAGTTCTCACTTGTCTTGAAAGTAATTATAATCTTGTTGTTGTTAGTGAAAAGCCTAAGTTGATAAGAACTTAGACAGTGGATATAAGCAAAGGTTTGGCCGAACCACTACTAATTCCTTATGTTCATTCTTTCAGCCTTTACTTTCTTGCCTTACTCGGAAAAAGTGTTAAAAAAAATTTAACACACTATTCAAACCCCCCCCCTCTAGTGTGCTTGATCTGCTCTACATGTTTGTGTTGTTGCATATTAGTTGGTCGGTGAAAATAAAAAAGTATTTTATGGTGTTTTTAATCTCAATACGGCCTTGCTTGAGCTATTAATACATGTAGTTTATATTGAGACAATTAAGAACATGTAAGATAAAGTCAAGAGTCGGAGCCTACGTGAGGACAATAGGTAGAGACTAAGGACACTTTCTAGTTATGACAAGGTTGTGTAAAGGCCCAACTCATATCCCACTTTTATTTAGCTTGGTGATAAATGGCCCCAGATATCCAATGAGAGGTGCATTAGTGTATTCTATTCGTAGCTGACGTGATTTTAATGGACGAGACTCATGTCCAAATTAACGATATATTGGAGGTTTGGAGATGAAAAATGAAATCTAAAGGGTTCGAATTTAGCAAGATTGAGATAAAATATTTTTAGTGTGAGTTTAGTGACATTACGTATCAATGTACTAACGAAATGTGATGCACAAGGGCCTGTTTGACTTTTATTATAAGTTGGTCAAATCAACTTATAAGTAGTTTTAGCCTTAGAAAGTGTTTGTATATTTTAAAAAAGACTTTAAAAAGTTAAAATTAGGTTGCCCCACTTTTGATTGTTAACTTAAAAATTGTTGGAGCTTTATTTTTTAAAAACTATATTTTATAAGTTTTTTTTTTTTAAGCAGAGGGCCTAAGTCATTTCCAAAGGAGTTTCAAGTATATAGGTCAATAATCCAAGAAAACAAAGAGATTGATAAGAATGTTACAAATCGTATTGAAGCAAGGTGGATATGATAGAGGCCGACATCCAGTGTTTTGTTTGATAAAATTGTACCACCGAGTCTTAAAAGTAAACTTTTATAAAATAGTGGTCAAATTAAATATATTGTAATAAGTGAAATGTTGGTCGATCAAGAACTCAAACATATAGAAGATGAAAGTAGCGAATATCAAGATATTGAGATGTATGTGTGAATATACCACCCTCAAATTTTAATAAAATGAGGAGGCGATATTGAGATGATTTGTGCATGTAAAAAAAAAATGCACATAAAGCCGAATGAGGAGACATGAGGTTGACGATGACAAATATGAGAAAAAGGTAGAAATATGCAGGTGGCGGAGCTAGCATGTCCTTCGGTAGAAGTATTTATATACGGTTTAAATTATTTTGTATGTATATATAATAGATGTTGAGCCCCTTTCGACTATTTCGTCTGTTTATTTTTTCAGATATGAACATCCTTAGTGATAATGTTGACTCTAACACTCTAGATATGTCAGAAGAAGAATTTGTGGATAGTAATTATAAAAAACATAATCCTAAATAAAAAAATTTAAAGACCGAGAAGTAGAACAAAAGTCTATTAAATAGTCAAATATTGCCTAATTTCCTTATTACTATTTTTATTACTGTCCTATTGTATTATTCTTGGATATTATTAATTTTATATTTAAGTAAAATATTTGATTACTAAGTACAATTCTTGATGTGCTTTACGGAAACGAAAATTGATTGAAAAATACGTTGGGTACGCAGCATCCAGTCGAACCCAACCCAACCTATAAGAAGTCCGTCTCGGTGTCCACCGAAAAAACGGCAAGGCAACTAGGGTTCTTGCGACCACACACCCTCTCGATCTTCAATTGCTATTCAATCTCGTCTAAATTCACAAGCTAGCCACGCCTCCGGTACTTGTCAAGGTTTTGTTAGGGTTTTCTTCTTTCTCCCTTTAGGGTTTAGATGATAAACTGCAGAACCACAGGTAAAAAGAAAATTTTAGGGTTTAGTTGGAAATAATTCCCCGTATTCATTTGCAGGTAGTTAGAGAAAGAATAGGAACCAAATGGATTATGATGTAGCTGAACAAAACGTTGCCGTAGAAGAGCAGGAACGAAATGATGGTAGTGAAGGCCATGATTTAGAGCTTTCAATCGATGATTCTTTTGCAGGGTTAGTTTATAGCTTGTAGTTTTTTAAGCTTTTAGTTTGGGTCTTTAGGTTTTAGATAATGGAAAAACCCCCCGAGGCCATGCTGAAATTATTGTAACTGCTGGTTTTGATTGTTCATAGAAAGCTTTTCGTTGGAGGTATTGCTTGGGGGACCGGAGAAGGTACTCATGCTGTTTATCTTTTATACTGCTAAGTTGTAGCGAAGGCTCTTTTTTTGATGGGTTGTTTGAGCATATATTTGTTACATATGCCGTGTTGTCTTCTTGGACAAGTGTTATAGCTTTTCATTTGCATATGGATTAATGTTATAGTTGTTTTTCTGTTACTATCTACTGTTTTTGTTGCTATACCACAACAACACACCCAGTATAATCCTACAAAGTGTGGTGGGTTTGGGATGATGAAATGTATGTGCATACCTTTCCTCTGCCTTGGAGGTAGAGAGGTTGATTCTGATTTATTACTATACTGCATCGGACTCTTTTCCCATTGAACTGAGGGTCTATTGGAAATAGTCTCTCTACCTATGAAGTCAGGGTAAGGTCTACGCAAAATCTACTCTCTTCAAATCCCACTGTATGTTGTTCTATTTATATATGGATCAATGATAATTTTAACGACAAATTTAAGTTGATTTTTTAATATAGTTGTCTAGTAGTTGTTCTTGTTCGTTTAGACTTAGTTTCTTATGTAGCGGAAATTTTGTAACTCTACTAATTATATGAGCTTGAGATAGGAAAATTTTCATCATACATGGAAGTTATTATTTTAATTAGGAAGATGGAAATATAAAATTTTGGGTCTTCGGTTCATAATTTTATTCTTGCCCAACTAATGTGAAGTGTTGGACTATTTGGAAGCTCATGACTCATAACCATCTTTGCTTAGTAATTTATTCAATGAAGTCATGCTTACACGTTTAGCTCCATCAACAGGTGTAGTTTCCTGGTTTGAATTTGGTGTGCTTGGTTCTTTCTTTTCTTTATTCTTTTCCGCCAAAGGAGTAACAAAGTGTGTTGTTGTTCTTCTCCAACTTGTACTCTGTGGAGGAACACCCTTGGTGTGGAGGAACTCCCTTGGTGTAAATGACTTTCTTTTTTCATCATATGCCAAATAGAATGGAGGTGCATAGAATTCAAAAAAAATAAAAAAATAATGGAGGTCTATAGAATCACCACAGTGTGGGGGCGGTCAACTTGATGCGGGAGAGGTGCGACTGCAGTTCAATCTTGTGGTGTATTCTTGAGTTACCTCTGTAGGATGGACTTCAATAATAACAACATGCTCGTTGTAATTCCACAAGTGGGGCCTGGGTGGCGTGTATGTAAACCTCACCCTCTACCTTGTGAGGTAGAGAGGTTATTTCTTTCTGAATGTTCTTCTGCGCAAGTAAAGCAATTCTAAGAAGGCTGAAAAGGAAATACAGTAGTATAGAGGATAGACCTTAATAGAAAAGTAGAAAATGCTGCAACCTTTGAGTCATATGCTTATCTACATGAAAAGTCTGCTTTGTTTGAGCTATCTTGGAACAATTTGCGATAAGCTTAGGGTGTATCAATGTTTTTGAAATTGATTACTTAATATATTTTGAAAAAAAGATATTTAATGTGCAAGAGTATATTGGCTTATCTCTGGCTGCTTTGGGTGAATCCTGATACTTTTAGACAAACAATTATATGGTAGAATGGTATGAATGCATACCAAATTGTTTATGTTAGTTGATGTATGTGTATCCTGTTTGTTTTTATTTTGTACTCATATATCCTATTCTCAGATCTATACTTATTTTGTACATGTTTTTTCCAGAATCTTTCAGGAAGTATTTCAGCAGGTTTGGAGAGATAACAGATTGTGTAATAATGACGGATAAGGTCTCTGGAAGGCCACGGGGATTTGGATTCGTAACTTTTGCGGACCCAGAAGTTGCAAATAAGGTTTTAGAGGAAGACCATTTCATAGATGGTAGAACGGTAGGACTTTTGCTTGGGAGTATCTTGTACTGTCATGTTTTCTTTGGTTTATCACCCCCTTTTTGTAAGTCAATGCGTTTAGTGAATATAATACAATTTGTGGATCAGGTGGAAGTGAAGAGGACAGTACCGAAGGAGGACATGCAAGTTAAAGGAGCTCCAAAAACAAAGAAAATTTTTGTCGGTGGTCTTCCATTATCCTTAACTGAAGGTATAAATTAAAGACGAGTTCATATTATCTTTGAACTACAAGAGATGTTTTAATCCAGTGATTCATTATAGATGAGTTGAAGGGATATTTTTCTTCTTATGGCCATGTTCTGGAGCAACAAATCATGCTGGACCGTGAGAATGGTCGATCCCGAGGCTTTGGATTCGTGACTTTTGATAGTGAAAATGCCATTGAAAAAGTTTTAAACAATGGCCGTATGCACGAAATCCATGGCAAACAAGTAAGTCGTACAGTCTCCGTGTTAATTATGGTTGTGTTTCTCTCTGGTGCTTATGTGAAAATGAAATGTATACAGCTCTTTTGACATTTTGATATTTTCAGGTTGAAATTAAGAGGGCTGAGCCAAAAAGAGGTGGTGCTGAAAATGCAAATGAGAGCAGGCAGCATCGTGGTGGGAGTGGTTCGATATCATATTATAGCTTTGGTGGGTCTGAAGGAGGGTATGGTGGTGGATATGGTAGAGGTTATGGTGGATACGGTGGATATGGAGGTGGCGGTGGCGGCTGCTATGGTGGTTACGGAAACATTGGAGGAAGTTATGGCGGAGGTGGTGTAGGATATTTCTCTAGCTATGGTGGATATGGTTATGGCTTTGGTTTTAGTGGACCTATGTATGGGGCTGCTGGATACGGAGGCAGTAGCTATGGTGCTCCTGGTAGCTATGCTGGTCCTGCTGGGTATGCTGGCGGTAGAGAAGGATATGCAAGCTGTGATAATGGCAGCTGGTATGGTGGGGGTAAAGGCTCTGTACCTTACAATGCTAAAGGGTATGAGACTGGAGGCAGCACTGGAGGTGCTAAAGCATATGGTAATGGTGGTGCTGCAGGCGGAAGGTTTCATCCTTACCGGAATTGAGATCTTCCCGACGAGTCTAATGTTGCAAATATTTTGACTACTCTTGGCTGGCTCAAGCTGGATGTAAAATCTTTGCTGTTTTCTTTGGGGTTGGCGATTCAGTTAAGATGTAATCTGCTTATATTATTGAGTAAACCATTTGTAGAATGTATTAGCACACTGATCTGGGTGAACGGTGACCAGAGTGTCTCTTGCTTAAATTATTTTGCCGCTTCTGTTAACGTAATGGAAGAAGTGAACTTTGAGTACTGGTCTGAAATTCGGATACGTAGATTCTAAATTAGAGATGTACCATAGATTCTAAATATTTGAAATTGATGTAGTGGGAGTTGAAAATAGAAATTGAGTTTGGTTATATTATTTTGTCAAGGAGATAATTGAGAGTCCGGAACCAAAACGGCATTTTATATTTGAAAATATGACAAAATGGCAAGTAGGGACAGGGTTAGGCCAAAACAGGTAAATTGTGCAGATGTGTTCTTGTTTTTAATCTTTTGACTATCTTGTTTTTACTTGTATCAAAAATTTTCTTTTTATGGGATCTCGTTGAATTGAAAACGAGATTCCAACCAACCAAGTTAATCAATAATAAGGTGTGACTAGTACAGTCTTGTGGATATTATCGTCAATATATGATTATTGTAGAAGTTGAATAATCTTCTTACATATTATTCCCCACACAGTTATTAAATCATTTAGTGTGCCATGAAAATAATGGGGCAAAGAGAAACTGTTCCTTCAATGTTAAAGAAATAAAAAGGCTAATTTATTAATGTAGATGATGGGTGATGTTGCTTTGACATATTATGAACCTATTTGGAAAAATAAAATAAAAAATGAAGGATCTCGTTTAAGATTAAATGAGATTCAAAAAAATTTTAAAAAATAAGAAATATTTTGACAATTCAATGAGATCCCCAAAAATAGAAAAAGATACAACAAATTTGTTCGAATCTGGACAAGATTAAAAAGAATTGATAATCTTGTATGGTTAAAACGAGATAGTAAAAAAAGTTAAAAAATAATGAAAAAACAAGAACCTTGTTCAAGATAACGAGGTATAAAATAAAATTAAAAGAAAATACATAGACTTTGCTCAAGCTTGAACAAGATCTTCTGTGCATCTCGCTAGGTCAAAGTTGACATAATAAGGTGAATAGAGCCTTTTGATCCGAAGGGTGTTTGGGAGCAACGTGTGTAATGTTTTAGTCCAATTCCAATCCTACTTGCCGTTTTGACATTTTAAAAAATAAAAGTTGTCGTTTTGATTCCGAACTCAAATAATTGAGTTGCTTGAAATTGAAGATGAGTTGAAAGTAGTTTAAATTTGAAAATTTCATGCCTAAAAAGGGTAAAATTTTGAAATGAAGTGAAAGATCATTTGCACAAAAGTTTGTTTAATATTTTGCATAGAAGTTAACCGTTGTTTGGTAGCAAGATAAAATTTGTCCAAATTGATGATATACGGATTATATTAATTTTATACATTATTTATTTTATGTAAGAATTATTATTCATATATTAGTTATTTTGAGTTATATATTATTTTTTGTTTAAATTAATTATTCATATATTAATTATTTTGTATTTATTATCTGCCTAAAATATTAGATTTTTTCATGACTCGTGCATATTGTTGTAGGCATTTTATATAGCCATGTGGCTAAATATAGGACTTAGTGACTAAGCTTATGTTTAGTCACATGGCAACCAACTAAGTCACCATGTTTGGTGAAAGTGAGCTGAAATTTTAGTTGGAATTTTTCATTTTTATGTAGAGACTTTCCATCTTTTTAACTTCTTTCTATTTATAGAAACTTTCCAATTTTAGAATTTATTTGGTTTTATATTGTATTTTATACCATGTTATCAACACGCGTCTCTGCCAGTTCGAGAAAATATTATAAAAGGTATAAAAGAAGATGATAATTTTAGTTTATTATAATGTCTAATATCAATAAATTTGGATTTGTTGCCCTCGATATATCGGGCAAAAGCTACATGTCGTGGGCATTAGATGTCGAGCTGCATTTAGATGCGATGAGTATGGCAGACACCATCAAGAATTGAAATTAGGCGTCGGTCCAAGATCAGGCCGTGACGATGATATTTCTCCGCCACCACCTTGACGAGGGTTTGAAAATGGAATATCTCACGAAAAAAAATTCCTTTACCCTGTGAAATAATTTAAAAGATAGATACGACCACTTGAAGTTGGTCTTTCTTCCACATGCCCGTCATGAGTGGCTGAATCTACGGTTACAAGATTTTAAAACTATAACTTAATATAATTCTGCCATGTTTATAATTATTTTACAGTTAAAGTTATGCGGAGAAAATATCACTGATCATGATATGTCTGAGAAAACCTACTCCACTTTTCCGGCCTCAAATGTGCTCTTGCAGCAGCAATACCGAGGTATGGGCTTCACAAAATATTCTGAATTAATCTCACATTTCCTGGTTGTCGAACAACACAACGACCTCCTGAAGAAAAATCATGAAAATCGATCTATTGGATCCTCTCTATTTCCTGAAGTAAATGAGGTAAATTTCTAACAGCGTGAAAGAGGTCGTGACCCAAACGTGGCCATGGCCAAGGTCTAAGAAGGAATGATGGTCGTGATGATCGCCTTTCAGTAAATAACGATCAGCAACACAAAATGAGAGACGAGCGACATGAATCATGCCCAAGAAAAATTCAGAA
Organism: Withania somnifera; assembly: GCA_039654485.1. NCBI lineage: Eukaryota > Viridiplantae > Streptophyta > Magnoliopsida > Solanales > Solanaceae > Withania > Withania somnifera. The sequence continues at coordinate 26,524,226 of JBDJHY010000078.1, forward strand.
AATTTGTCCACAGGTGTGGAGGGAAAGGACACTGATCGCACACCTGTCGTGTGTCAAACGACTAGTCCAGCTAGATCAAGCATCCCTGAAAATGGAAGTAAACAAGTCAGAGGCAAACTTTATTACTGAAGATAATATCGAGCCCATATAACTTGATGTAGCTGATTTCTTTTTACTTGAAAAATAATGGATCACCAAATATGTGATTAGCCCCCGATAATGTAAATGATTTTAAGTTCTATCATTTTAATGATTTATATTTGTGTATATATGTAAGTCTTGTAAATAAATAAAAGTTTATATAAAGATTTATTTAATAGTAACCATGTAATATTTTCTTTGTTTTATTTTTTCATTTTGAAGAAAATATGGATGCATCTCAAATTTTATTCGGTTCAATACTCACTCACGATGATATTTGTATAATTGACAGTAAAACAACTCATGCCATCTTCAAAGATGAGAGATACTTCTCTTATTTGCTGAGGGGAAAAACGAATGTTACAACAATTTTTGGTAACTCGAAATTGATTGAAGGCTCCGGAAGAGCTACTATATTTCCGGCTGAGGAGAAAAACGAATGTTACAACAATTTTTGGTAACTCGAAATTGATTGAAGGCTACGGAAGAGCTACTATATTTTCGTTTAAGGGGACAAAACTGGTAATAGAAGATGCTTTATTCTCTTTTAAATTCTCAAAAATCTTGTTAAGTTTCAAGGATATCTGTCGAAATAAGTATTATGTTGAGACAATAAATGAAATAAATAAAGAATACCTTGACATTACCAAGAATTTCTTAGGCCAGAAATATGTTTTGAAAAAATTGCCAACTTTGTCTTCTGGATTGTATTATGCAGAAATTAGTGCAATTGAAGCACATACTATCGTAAATCAGAAGTTTACCGATTTGAATATTTTTATGTTGTGGCATGACCTAATAGGTCACCCCGGATCAATAATGATGAGGCAAATCACTGAAAGTTCAATTGGGCACCCATTAAAGAACTTGAAGATTCTTATAAATGATGAATTTTTATGCGCTGCTTGTCACCAAGGAAAATTCATTACGAGGCCATCACCGATAAAGATTGGCATCGAATCCTCTAAATTTTTGAAACGCATACATGGTGACATACATGGACCTATCCACCCATCTAGTGGAGTGTTTAGATACTTCATGGTCCTAATCGATGCATCTTTGAGGTGGTCCCATGTGTGCCTCTTATCATCCCGCAATCTGGCGTTTGCTAAGTTGTTGGCACAAATAATTCACTTAAGGGCGCAATTCCCAAATTATCCTATTAAGACCATCCGTTTTGATAATGCTGCAGAATTTACATCCCAAACTTTCAAAGATTATTGTTTATCAATTGGGATAAAGTTGAACATTCTGTAGCTTATGTTCATATACTCAAAATGGCCTTACAGAGTCATTCATTAAACGTCTACAATTGATAGCAAGGTCACTGCTAATGAAAATAAAACTGTTCACTACTATTTGGGGTCATGCTATCTTGTATGTATCAGCTCTCGTTCGTCTCCAACCGACTGATTATAATAAATATTTTGCGTCACAATTAGTTTTGGTCACGAACCAAATATTGCTCATCTATGAATCTTTGGTTGTGCGGTCTATGTGCCCGTAGCACCACCACAACGTACTAAGATAGCCCTAAGAGAAGGTTAGGAATATATGTTGGGTTTAACT
>JBDJHY010000078.1:26597758-26616156 GCA_039654485.1 Withania somnifera
ATATGCTATATATATATATATATATGTATATTATAGATTAAAGATATATACTAAATATACTAAGGATATATACTAAAGATATACTAAAATATATTAAACATATTAAGAATATATTTTAACGATATATACTAAAGGTATATATATTATATACTAACGATGTATACTAAAATTATGCACTATATATACCTATACATATTAAGAATGTGCTCATGCTTATTCATTATCTGTTCTCAACGCTTCTATCAAGGTTCGATCCCTTGATGTTAAGGTGTAAAAAATTTGTAGTGGAACATTCTATACCAACAATCCAAGTATCGATTATTGATGATATGAAAACCCTTTAATGTTTGTATTGTTCACAAATGTCATCTACCTTGTTTTCATTAATGGAATTTCAGGTAATGAAATTCACATTCACATAAGCATTACCACACATTTTGATCTTGAGATCATTTTTATAATACGATTTTTACTAAAAATGAATGATGATTTGGGCATCGAATTGGGAAAAAATCTTAATTGAATGGGATAAAAAAGTTCTTTTCGAAAATTGGTTCTGCCAAACCGTTTTGCAGAAGTTTGCCTCCGTAGATCTCGAAAAATATACGAAATAAAAAAAATTGAGTAAAACGGACATCCGAGCGCAAAGTTATGACCATTCAAATTTTCACCAATTTATAACTAGTTTTCCTCCTTCTACTTATTTTTAGTTTTTCCTTAACTTAGATATCTATATATATTATATACTAAATATACTAAAAAACATATTAAACATATATACTAACGATATATACAATATACTAATGGTATATACGAAATATGTTAAAAATATATATTATATACTAAAGATATATTTAACATATTAAGAATATATACAAAATATACTAGGGATATATACTATAAACTAAAAATATATATTATACACTAAAGATATATACTATAGTATACTATGTTTATTTTATTTTAAAAAATTTTAAAAATCCGGGACGGTCCGGATTTCCATGGCCCGGCTCAGGACCGGACCGGTTGGCCCGGTTACTGTACCAATTCGGATCACCTAGGGTCAGTACGTTCCGATACTCTTTGGGCCGGTTTGTCCGGTCAACCCGGTCTGTTTGACAAGTTTAGTTGTAGTCTAGCATGTTAAGGTGTTTGACTTTCCCCAGTATTTCAGTTTCCAATTTTTTGTTCCTTCACCTTCTTTGTTTAGTGTTCTGCCGCTGCTATAGAAATTTTTTTGTTATTAGGCTGAGTACAATAGAACCCTATGGTCCGACCTTCCCCGAATCTCGTGCATAGCAGGAGTCTTAATGCACCAAACTCTTTTTTCTATCCAGGATTAAACAATACATACATTTTAGCAGTTACTAGAAATTGTGGTATACTTGATACATGTGTAGATTTTTGGTTGACCTTATTTATATTCAAATGTGTTCTAAATTCATACTGGATTATTAAATCAGTTACTTATTCAATCCACAAGAATTAAAGATTTGGGAGTTGAGTTAGTGAAAGAGCAAGGGACCGTTTGACCATGTGAGATGAAATCATGATTTGAAATCATGATATGAAAACATATGAGATGAAGTTGAAGTTATAGTTTGGACATGCAATTTCAAATTTTTAAGTTGTATTTTTTTCTTATAAACATATAAGCCCATAAGGTTTGAGAACTATAAAAAATATCCCAATTCGTTATACAATCTTACCAAAAAGTAAAAGTTCATAACAAAAGCATAATACACTAGCACAAAGATATTTCTAAAAAAATTACAATATTTATTGATCAAATTTTAGCAAAGAAAAATTGAACATGTGATGGAAATGAGATAATTTTGTATAAAGCTACAAAGTTCGTAATTTGATATATAAAAGGAAATTTTTTATGTTGGATAGAATAATGGTTATATGAGGTATAAATGGTTTAAAGGTTGATAAGAGCAATAATAATGGAGCTTTTTTTTTTTACAAAATATAAACTTGTGAGTCAATTTTTGCATTTTAAAAACTCTCAAATGATACTTTTTAGAGAATTTGAGATTTTATATCATGATATGAAATCACATGTCTGAATGTTGATTTCATCTCATAATTTCAAAATATGAACTTCATATTGCATGTACAAGCGCCTCAGAAATGCAAATAGGAATTTAGCCTTGGTTATTAAGTTAGAAGACCTCTGTGCAAATATGTGCTCAGACTTTTTACAGGAGATACCATGGTAGTTACTCTTGCTATTGGGTCTTTATTTGTAGTATAGATAGATAACAATTTCCTAGTTAAAAACCGCCACCAGCAAGGGGAATTTCTCAGCTATCAAAGAAAAAAACATAGCAAATTCATAGTTTACCATTTGCCTGTCCACACTCTTGTATTGGCCAGTGGTTTGTATTGTGGAGGCATTTTATTGACTTTCGAGGCTATTGAATTTACCCTGAATAACATCGAGTCTCTTACCTACCAAGATGATTCACAGGGAAAGGATAAAATCCTCTTGAAAAAGCTAAATCACCTATATAGGTGAACCCAGGACAGCATAGCAACGTTCTGCTTTTGATTTGGCCTGGATACGGTTTCCCTCAGTAGCTTTGCATTTCTGTCCCGTCCTTTCTATCTAGAAAAAGAAAGAGTTGAAAATAAGGAAAGAATGGGAGAAGGTAAGAGTACCATGCTTCTTATTAGATAGGCATCCTCATTTTCATCAGTTTTTGTGGGCGTAGGTGCAGAGCTACAAGTCCAACTATTGGTTCGGCAGAACACAATAGCTTTGGCTGAAATTCTCTATGTGTGTTAAAAAATTCAGTTAATATTTATTAATAATTTATCCAGTAAGCTATCTTACCCAGAATCCAGAATCCAGACTCAAAATCCTAGTTCCACCTCTATTGGGTGCATCTAATGGAATTGTCATGCTGAACCCAAGTTGCCAGTTGGAGGGTGTAAACATTTAGTTCTCCAGATTAGTAGAATGCTGAATAGATTCATTTTATGCTGTTGTGACCAGGAAAATTTGCTCCATTGTGTCATAATCCAAGATTTACTTTGCCTTTTTGTTTCTCTTCTTTTTTAGGATGATGGAATTACAGGTTTCAATATCTTGGGTAAAAAAAAAATTCACTTCACAAGTGCACTGAAAGAATTTCTATCCAAATTTTCATTCCTCCAGTATTTTGATTTTGATCTAGCTCTCTTGTTAGAGGATATTTCTATTAGACCTAGGGTATCTATAAATAAAGAAGTAAACATACATAAAATTGAGGGGACAAAATATATAATATATAAATAAATTAAAAAATTTTACCTAGTTATACAGGATAATTTTGGCAAAGAGGTATCTGTTGGTACCCCTGGAATGCATGTAGCTCCGCCACTAGGTCTAGATATTTTGCTATTACTAGGTAGATTGTTAACATCTGGTTTTACAGTTTTAAGTTTCAAAGTACCATATTCATCCTATTAACCACTTTGCGTGGTTGCCTTCCGTTCCAGCTTTTACGGTCATCGTTTTATAACTTTTTGGTGCTTGGAATGTATGCTGCAGGATGGTACTTGAAACTGATGGGAATATCATTGCTGGAAAAGTCTCCAGTCATAATCTGGATGATGGAGCACCGTTGTCTGAACAGGTAAGCAATCTATTCTTTCTATTGCTGAATCATACTTTTATGATTGTACAATTATTAGGAGTTCTACAATATCATATGCGTGTGTACTTGTGTAGAATCTCGTATCTTTCCTCGACTTCATATAAAGGTCCATCGGAATTTTAGGGGTTATTAGTACAGGTAAAATAACAGGCTTAAATAGACCCCACAGAGTAACCCATCCATCCCTTGCAAAGGTCTGAAAATCAAGCAAGCTCTTCCAGGTCTATAATGTCTCTTGGGCTGAAATTTAAAGGGGGAAAACAAACTTTCTAGTAAGGCAATGTCTTAAGATATCTCATACTCAGCTTAGCTAGAACCATTTTGCGGTTAATGTTCTCTAGACAAGGTTTGTAGAACTCTTCTGGATTGTCCCAAAATGCTCTGGCACCTGGTTTAGTTTATAAAGAAAAGCAACTGTTTGGGTAATGTTCATAGTAAATTCATTTTCTTGTTAGAGTATAGTTAGTTTTACGACAACTACTATGCCTCAGTCCTCTCTCACTTTGTTAGCGTGAATTTCTTGTACCATGGCCTTTTGTAAACATAAGATATTGCATATTAAATCAGTTGAAAGAATCCAAACCAAACAGTTAATGTATCCAATTGCGGAATTGATTTTGAAGCTTTCATGCAAATCTTGATCTAGTTTTGCTCTCAAACAACTTAATTAGTTGAAATGTTCATCATCTCTTGATTCTTTACCAGTTGGTTTTCCTAAATACCACCTAAAAAGGGATCACATCAGATGTTGCCAGTTTGCACTTTGTTGATACAGTATTTGTCTTTCGCTGTTTATTTTGAGTATTTCTTTTATCTTTAACGTGTGTTACAATTTTCAGACAATAACTCAAGCTTTGGCAACAGCGCGCGAACATTTGACAAGATCACTTCTCAGATGAAAATTTTCTTTAAAGTTTGCGAGAGAGCAACTATTTTTGGACGCAATTCTTTATGATGATATATTTGTTGGTATTTTACTTTCATATGGTGATGTTACCTATTCTTAGAGTTAGTTCATGTTATACCAATTTAAATTTTTCTGTTGCTTATACCATCTTGTTAATGGAGGCCATCACAACTTATGATTTTTTCCTTTTTTTAATCCGTTTCCTTAACCTTCCTCAACGTCTAACAAGCCATCAAATAATGTATTTTTAAAGAAGAATTGATTTTGTACTAGTAAAAAAAAATTCTAATGTACTAAGCTTTTTCTATATTTTAGAAACAATCGGATCACAAGAGTAAATTATATAGAATCTTACCTTTACATTTCTACTAACATGAAGAAGTGCAATAGGTTGCTTCTTCAGGAATAGCTGCACTAACTTCTGCATATGGGGAGTAATCGGATCACAAAAGTATATTATTAGTTTCTTGATGTCTACATTACTTGTACAATTCTTGAACATATCATAAATATTTCTTCCAAAACTAGACATGTGTTGAATCAAAACATGCGTGCTGCATTCAAGGGGAGCAAAATTTTTAGGCCCCCAAAAAAATTGAATGAATTTTCTGATTTTAGTTTCACTTAAAATAACTTCTTAAAGGTACAAAATTAAAATAAGAAATGAAAGAAGAATAGTTTATTTTTTATTAGAAATATTTTAGAAATCTATATTAAATTTTTTTTTATTAATAAATAAAATGTTTTTACAATAAAATCTAAGGTAATGCATAATAAATAAATGACTAACATCGTATTAACTATAAGTATTCCTCACTTTTATAAATAATAATATTTCTATGTGAGGTTAAAAATTTAATATCTTTTTAAAATATTTACAAAAAATAAGTAGTATGTACGAACAAAAAAACATATCTAAATTATAATTAGTCTTTTGTGTATATACATATATTTAAGATATCTTGTTAAAATTTAGCTTTAAGCCGTTTATTTTATTATTAGAGAGAAATTTATTATTATTATTTTTTTATTTATAGAAACAAGAAAAAAAATTACTGGCAAATAGTAAACACGGAATTACCAGTAAGGAACAAATTCACAAATTATAGTATTCTATTATTTTAAAAAAATAATAAGTGAAAAGAATAGAAAAAGAAAAGAGATGGAGAGAGGCCCGTAAAATACTGACATATTTTGGGAGTTGGCTACGTAAAAGCGTGTGTCCTGCCTGCATTGCATGCTCCGTTTCTTCCTCTGCCCATTTCTTTTTTTTTTTTTTTTTACTTTTTCCTGTTTAGGTATCTATCTTCCTTTTCTTCTTACATAAAAACTTCATGATTGTGGATTTTCATGTTGTAACAATGTATTTATGTTTGTTAAATGCCTCTCCAATAGTTGATGAATATTTTGTCGTTGTCCATCATTTTTATATTCTCTTCCTGTTAAATAGTTGTCTTGTATAGATTTTCACCTCTCAGAATTTTTGTATTTCTAGCTTGTCTGATTTTGATTTTATGGGCTCTAGTTTATTCAGATTCATTGATGCAGAAGAAAAATGCTTTTTTTTTTGGATGTTCTTAACTTTGAGTTTAAAATTCATCTTGCTATAATATTCTAGCTCAACTAAGCATGATGCTCGTGCCGTTTAATTGTGTTGTTGAAGGCAACCTATAGCTGTGTGTTGAATCTTTTTCATGTGATGATACGATTGATGTGGGATTTGGCTTTGAGGGGGAAGGAAAAGAATGGCAGGAGGCAGGATAAGAGCAAAGATCCGCAGGAGTAGTATTTACACATTTGGTTGTCGTAAAAGGCCACCTACTTCTGAGGAAGAGACTCCTCATGAGTTGGGACCTGGTTCTTCAAGAGTTGTCCATTGCAACAAGCCCCATCTCCATGAAAAGAAACCTCTTAAATACTGCACGAATTTCATATGCACCACAAAGTACAATGTCATCACCTTCCTACCTAAGGCCTTATTCGAGCAATTCAGGCGTGTTGCTAACTTGTACTTTCTTCTCTGTGCAATCCTAACACTTACAACAGATCTTTCCCCATTTGATCCATTTAGTACGGTGGCTCCTTTGGTATTTGTTGTTGGTTTGAGTATGGCGAAGGAAGGCTTGGAAGATTCTAAGCGATTCCTACAAGATATGAATGTAAATTGTAGGAAAGCTAGTGTCCATTCAATGGATGGTGTGTTTGAAGATAAACCATGGATGAAAATCCGGGTTGGAGATGTCCTGAAAGTGAAAAAGGATCAATTTTTTCCTGCTGATTTACTTCTTTTATCATCTTGTTATGAAGATGGAATTTGTTATGTGGAAACTATGAACTTGGATGGAGAGACAAACTTGAAGGTACGAAGAGCTTTGGAGGTTACCTTACCCTTGGATGAAGATGAGGCTTTCAAGGAATTCAGTGCGACCATAAAATGTGAAGATCCCAATGCTAGTCTTTACACGTTTGTTGGCAACCTTGAATATGATCGTCAGGTTTATCCTCTTGATCCTAGTCAGATTCTCCTCAGAGATTCAAAGCTTAGGAATACTGGTTATATCTATGGAGTGGTAGTATTCACTGGTCATGACAGCAAAGTTATGCAGAACTCTACAAAGTCTCCTTCAAAGAGGAGCAGGGTTGAATTACAGATGGACAAGATCATTTACCTCCTTTTCGGCCTCCTTCTCTTGATATCATGTGTTAGTTCCATTGGCTTTGCCTTAAATGTAAAATTTGACATGCCAAAATGGTGGTATCTGCAACCATTTGATGATACCAATAATTCAACTGGTCTAGACGAGCCTGAGTTGTCTGGCCTTCTGCATTTGCTCACTGCACTTATTTTGTATGGTTATTTAATTCCCATATCCCTCTATGTCTCGATTGAAGTAGTAAAGGTCCTTCAGGCATCATTCATAAACCAGGATATCAGTATGTATGATGACGAGACAGGAACTCCTGCTCAAGCTCGTACTTCAAACTTAAATGAGGAGCTGGGGCAGGTTGATACAATCCTCTCGGACAAAACTGGCACTTTGACGTGCAACCAAATGGACTTCCTGAAATGCTCTATTGCCGGTACTCAGTATGGAACACGTGCTAGTGATGTAGAACTTGCAGCTGCAAAGCAGTTAGCAGAGGACATGGGTGGGCAAGATCTTGAACCTTTAAAGACACCTGATGGTGGGAAAGGAGTTCAATTAGAGACAGTCGTCACCTCTAAAGATGAAAGAAACCTTAAACCTGCAATAAAGGGGTTCAGCTTTGAGGATTCCCGCCTTATGAAGGGATGTTGGATGCAAGAGCCAAATGCAGATGTCCTCCTGCTATTCTTTAGGATACTTGCAATTTGTCATGCTGCTATTCCTGAGCAAAATGAGGAGACTGGAGGCTATAATTATGAATCAGAGTCTCCAGATGAAGTATCATTTCTTGTTGCAGCCAGAGAATTTGGTTTTGAGTTTTTCAAAAGAACTCAGGCAGGTGTTTTTGTAAGAGAAAGATACCCTTCTTTTCAAGATCCAATTGAAAAGTAAGATCAATTTTCAAAACTCCAAAAGCTGCTTCCAAGAATTGCATTATCCTCGTAGTACACTTACATTTTGTTCCATTTACTCCAGGGAATACAAAATTCTTAATCTTTTAGACTTCACCAGCAAGAGGAAGCGAATGTCCGTTATTACTCGGGATGACAGTGGCCAGATTCTTCTCTTGTGTAAAGGAGCAGACAGGTCTTTCTTCTGTTACCATTTTTAGTTCTCAATTTTAGCTTCTGTCTCTCAAATGTGGTGATTCAAGAGTCATTCTGCTGTAAAACATACTATCAACGTGTTTGTAAATTCCACAAAACTCCCTTCATCCTAATTTGTTTGCCTCTTTTTGACTGGGCATGATTATTAAGAAAAAGAGTTGAACACTGTGAGCTTCAGCTGTCTAATATTGGTTTGAGAAGCAATGGATCTAACGTTAAGTTTTGTGGTATAAATGAATAGGATTGATGATAGAATCGTATCGCATAAAACTTCTTGTGGTATATAGAATATACTAAAACATTCTATCAGAGGGAAGTAGTCTGAAACATCCAGAAAGGAAAATCAGCAAAAGTTTTTTGTGACAGAATATTTTGTATGAATTACTCTAGATTTGGGCCTCTTACTCTTATATGCATGGGGATGAAACTATTTCCTTTATGGAGTATTAGTTCTCTCGAACTTTTTGTTTTACCCAATCTATTTGTCAGTGGAACATGGGATTACAGATCTTCTAAGGGCTAGTCTTCTTGTCTGCGTGAAGTAGGAAATATTATAAGGGATGAATTTTCCTTGCTTTTGCGATTTGTTAAGTTTATCAATGTAGCCTATGGCTCCGTATCTTGTTTAAATTTTAAAACAACTGTTTTCTGTTTCGATTATGCAGCATCATCTATGATAGACTAGCAAAGAATGGAAGGAGATTTGAGGAAGCTATGACAAAGCATTTGAACGAATACGGAGAAGCAGGGTTGCGTACTCTTGTGCTTGCCTACAAGAAACTGGATGAGGCAGAGTACTCGGTTTGGAATGAAGAGTTTACTAAAGCAAAAACTTCAATTGGCGGGGATAGAGATGTCATTCTTGAACGTGTATCTGATATGATGGAAAAGGATTTGATCCTTGTTGGTGCTACGGCCGTGGAGGACAAACTACAGAAGGGAGTATGTGGCTTTTATTACTAGAGAAAATGAAAGTATATATTTCCATTCACTGTCCTTTTACCACATCATTCTATATGTTTTCACCAGGTTCCTCAGTGCATAGATAAACTGGCGCAAGCTGGACTCAAGATCTGGGTTCTGACAGGTGATAAGATGGAAACAGCCATAAACATAGGGTACGCATGTAGTTTGCTTCGACAAGGGATGAAACAGATATGCATAAAAATAGCGGATGGAACCCAAGATTCTAAACAGGTGGGTTTGCTGGAATCGAATAGTTTTAGTTCGTCTTGAAATTTATCATCATTCCTGACAGCTTCCATTTATTTATCACTGATCAGGCTACAAAGGAGAACATTCTGAAGCAAATCACAAATGCTTCCCAGATGGTCAAACTGGAAAAGGATCCTCATGCTGCGTTTGCTTTGATAATTGATGGGAAAACGCTATCTTATGCATTGGAGGATGATACAAAGCACCAATTTCTGAATTTAGCTGTTGATTGTGCTTCAGTCATTTGCTGCCGTGTCTCACCTAGGCAGAAGGCTTTGGTAAGATAATCTCAAACTTGATTTGCTTTTTCAAATCTATCCTGATTATTCTTCCATAAGTGAAGCTAGTCATACTTCTCAGGTAACTAGGTTAGTGAAGGAGGGAACTGGAAAAATCACCCTAGGAATTGGTGATGGTGCAAATGATGTTGGAATGATTCAAGAAGCAGACATTGGTGTTGGCATTAGCGGTGCAGAAGGAATGCAGGTTGGTAATGCGTATAGCGGGTTTTTGGCTTATTAATCTATTAAAAGCAACAATACTTTCTTCTTGGGACTACAATATTTCGTCTCTCTATACTTGTATATAGGGAAAAAATACATCAAGAAATTCTCTTGATGGAGAGGACCGAGAGGAATTCAGATGGATTAGAATATACAAAATTACCCACAAACAAATGTAAATTCCAAATCTCAGAAACCAAGATTACCAGTTAAATGTGATTTTCAAAGACTAAATTGACATTTTCTTTCTTTCGAATGGGACTGTAAATATCATCTGTAGATTTCTGGCAGCAGACTGATAAAGGAAAGGCTAGTGGCTGGTTTAGAGTCTTTTCAATTTAAACAGAAGATCATAGCCTCATTTGCCTAAGTTGATCAATATTGTAATTAGAAGTTAAGAAGAGTTTACTCAATAATGTCACTCATCAAAAAGGAAAGATTATCGAAAAGAAACATTTCAGTTATTAAAGAGGAGGTTCAAGAAAGTTGTTTCACTTATCAAAACGAAAAGGTTACTTGAACATTTCATGATTGACTTCCAGATTCCAATCCACAAACTCTATCCACTTTTTAAGGTTTTCCATGCAACATCAACCACAGAAGAAACAAAGAAAGTAAAACTTGACATGAAATATTAGTTATGATTGAAACAAAAGGATTCTTTTCAGCCTTGAGGAATGAAATAGGCCACATATTCTCCTTGGCAAGTATATCCTCTTGCTGTAACTGCACTTAAATGGTTATTAGCTTCTTGCAGGCAGTGATGGCTAGTGACTTTGCTGTTGCACAGTTCCGATTCTTGGAGAGACTTCTCGTTGTACATGGGCATTGGTGCTACAAACGAATTGCTCAAATGGTAATTGATGTATATCTGTTTCATTTTATGCACAGAACACGAAATACATGTGTGACCTGATAACATAAAATGCCTCATCAGATGACAAAAACAATGAAGCACTACATTACTTGGATCCACCACATATTTCATCTGATCTGCACCATAATCTTCTGTCTGCAGATATGCTACTTCTTCTATAAAAATATAGCTTTTGGCCTCACGCTCTTTTACTTCGAGGTTTACGCTGGCTTTTCAGGACAGTCGGTCTATAATGATATGTACATGATTCTATTCAATGTGCTTCTTACCTCATTGCCTGTAATTGCACTGGGAGTATTCGAGCAGGATGTGTCTTCTGATGTTTGCTTACAGGTGAGTCCTTTGGCAATAATTTCTTTTGGGAGTTTCCTATAAAGTCAACTTACAAAAACCTTAATTCCCTCTACAGTTCCCTGCACTGTACCAGCAAGGACCAAGAAACGTGTTCTTTGACTGGCATAGAATACTTGGATGGCTTAGCCTCGGTATCTATACCTCCCTCGTGGTTTTCTTCCTCAACATTTTGTTCTTCTACGATCAAGCGTTCCACTCTGATGGCCAGACTGTTGACTTGGCTATTCTTGGCACTTCAATGTTTACGTGCGTCATCTGGGCTGTCAACTGCCAGATCGCGCTCACAATGTGTCATTTCACATGGATACAGCATGTTTTTATCTGGGGGAGCGTTGCTGTTTGGTACCTATCTCTTTTTCTCTATGGTGAGATATTTCCAGATTATGCAAAATATGCCTTCAGAATCCTGCAGGAACACTTAGGTCCTGCTCCAATCTTTTGGTGTACCACCCTCTTAGTAACTTTAGCCTGCATTTTGCCTTACCTTGCCCACATAGCTTTCCAAAGAGCGTTCCATCCGAGGGATCATCACATTATTCAAGAAATCAAGTATTTTAAGAAAGACGTTGAAGATGAACGTATGTGGAAGAGACAGCAAACTAAAGCAAGACAGAAGACGAAGATCGGTTTCACAGCCAGAGTAGATGCCAAAATTAGGAATTTGAAAGGTAGGCTGCAGAAAAAGCATTCACAGGTGGAATAAACAGCATAACTGTGCATTGCTTTGTCTTCTTTTTTTCCCTTTCACTCCATTTTTTATTACCAACAGAAATGGAGGTTGGCCATTTGCAAATTTCCCCCCTGGCCCTTTCTAATTTATTTGTAAAATTCTTTCCTTTTTGTCAAGTATGGTGATCAACAAATGAGATTATTCATTGGTTAGGAAGGTACATACTGTGAACACTGCAGTGCACAATACTTATACATCCTTGTATAGTTTTGAGAAATAGCTAACACACATTTCTCTTGGTTTCAAAGTCAAAGCAATTTATGAAATTGTTAACAAGTTTACATGACTAATTTACCACTGCAAATTCAGTTGAGTTAGTCTTTACCTAAAAAGCCTCAACAACTGTCGTAGTAGTAGACAACTAAACTACTAACTCAAGACCAAACTACCTAACCCATTTACTTTGGTATGGTTTGGCTACTGCCAAATTTATTTTATATTTCCATTTTACTTTTTAATTTTAAAGATGTTGCTAACAAATACAGTATCTGAAATTTGAGACTTTTAACAGCTTGTTACCTATTCTAATAGCATTGTGGTGTTAGTTTAAATACAACCTTTATTTTAATTGCTATTTAAATTATATTATATCATTAAATTTATTATTATATAATGACGATGTTACGATCAATTTGGTATGATTGCATCATTACCTTATTATGAAAACTCTAAATAATAATGAAACTATTAACTACACACCTAGATTGTGTTGGAGTCTAATAATCCTTTGAACTTTTTTTTTTTTTTTGTATTGTTTACTTTCTTCACTAATTATCTAATAAAAAAAAATACTTTAAAGCATTATTGAGTTGTTACTTTAATTCTTTTATTGTATTTAATCTATTGTTATCTAAAAATGAAAATTGTAATTTCATGTAATGACAGATTTAAGATTATTGTGTTTCCCTATCTCACACTTATTTCTTATTTTAAAAGTATAATTTGTTCTCTATCCTAGTACCCCTTTTTTTTTTTTTGTTAATATTGTAAGTTTATTCTTCATATTAATAACATATGATATAAGAAATATACAATGCATATAAAATTGTATTTATTAAAACATTACACGATAATACAACATAATACATTAATATTGTAGTAGAATATACAACAACCATCCAAACGATAGAATTTATATTAATATGATAGAAAATTTTGAATTACTATCATGTAATTATAAAATTATGAATTCAAATTGTGAAAAAAATCTTTCATAAAAATTTGATTTGACTAATTTTAGATTAAGGGTGTATTTTCTTGTTTGGTACGAATGAAAGAAAAACATTTTTTATTTTTTTTTATAATTTAATTTGTTAGAATATTATAATCTAGAAAATAAATTCTTTAAGAATGAGAAAAATAACCTTTTTTTAAGAAAATAGAGAAAATAAATTTCACAAGTGACAATTTAAATTCATCGTCTCGTCTCCATTTATCCAACGCCCCGAGCCCCCACCCTAATTAGGGATGGCAATGGAGCGGGACAGATTGTAGGCTGCGGGGTGCAGGCCATGCTGGTTCAAACAAAACAAAAGCTAAAAAAATAATATTTTCAAAATATTACAAAAAAATTTCAAAAAATATATTATATACAAGTTTTTTGTAAAAAAAAAAAATTCTTTTTTTGTGAAACTTCATATGCTAGTTACGGATAGTATTGCCCTAATTCTTAGAAAGTCACTAAATATGTGTTATTTGTATATATACACACAACAAAATGAGCAAAAAAAAATTATATATGATACACACCTCAAATATAAAATAAATTCAACAATAAAAATTATGTACAATTTAATAATTTAATTTTAAAAATAAAATAAATAACATAAAGCGAGGCAAAATAAATTTATATAAAATGAGACAGGACAGGACGAATTCACCCCATTGTCATCCCTAACCATCACCTCTTGATGATTTCACAAACTCTCGCTCCCTACCTCATCTCATCCTAAAAATTTTTACAAATAATATATATGACGTAACCGCACAAAATAGGTCTAGAAGAATAGGCTACACAACAATCATTTTAATTTATTAAGGGGGAAAAGAGATTGTTCTGGTATACCTTTTAATTAATATTTTAAAAATATTTTAATTATCAAACAGTAGGAAAAATAAAAACGACCTAAGATTTTAAGATAAGATTAGTATAGTTAATTGATAGAAAGAGTTGAGATATTTATTAAGACCAAACACATGACAAAAGTCATCACCATCAAGCTGTGTGAGAAAGAGAGAGAGAAATGGTGAAATGAGAAGCAAAGTTGAAGAAAATAGTAATAATAATATGTAAACAAAAACATTCATCATGCTTCTTCTCTTTCTCCAACTCATTTCACCTTCAACAATACAAATACCTCAAAACTTCTAATATAAAAGTTAATTAACTAATTAATGCCTTTTTCTCTTCTTAGATCCCTTTGTGGATTCAAGATTTATTTTCTTTTTTTAAAAAAATTGATTAATGGAGCCTCGTGTTGGTAATAAGTTTCGTCTCGGTCGGAAAATTGGCAGCGGTTCCTTTGGTGAGATCTATCTTGGTATAATATCCAACCCCATATTCTTTAATTTTGCTTTTGTGTGATTCATTATTTTTATTTTTTTTGGATTTATTCTGATTTTGTTATTTTTAGGGACTAATGTTCAGACCTATGAAGAGGTTGCAATTAAGCTGGTGAGTGTTGATATTTTAAAAAAAAAATAAACATTTGATTTTCTTTTTTTTTTTTTTTTATACTTTTAGTGTGCTTTCTGATTGAATAAGGAATTTGAGCTGCTGTTAGTTGAAGTTGGAGTCTTTATCTTTATTTTTTAGTATGAAGTACTTAAAGTTTGTCCTTATTGCATTTAGATCAAGCATCTGCAGAATCTTGAATGTAATTTTAACATCAGTAGCAACTTTTTTGCGTCGCCTTAGTTTTTAGTAGCTGATCTGAGGATTATTGTTGTATGGAGTCGAGGAATGGCTAGTTAAGTATTTCACCTTCATGATGAGGATGTTCAAATGGATGTGTGGGAATATTAGGAGATGTGATAAGGTGGTGACTTTCATGGCAAACAAGATGAGTGAAGCGAGATGTGGACATGTAAAGAGGAGGTGCGTGGATGTGTCGATAAAGAGGTGTAAGAGGTTGGTTGTAGTAGGAAGTTAGAAAAGGTAGAGGTAGAGGTTGGCCCAAAAAAAAATTGAGGGTAGATGATCAAACATGATATGGAACAACTTCAGTTTACTGAAGGCATGAACCCAGATAGGAAGATTTGGAAGTAATTAAATAGGATAGAATATTAGTAGGTAGTTGAGTGTTGTTGTTCTGTATGTAGGACCTTGTTTCCTTATTAGTAGTCGCATAGTGTCTTCCTTGCTCATGGATATTACTATTTGTTGCTGCATTGACTTCGCATCATACTCATATTTTTCTTGCAATCCTACTTCAAATCATTTTCCTTTGAGCCAAAGGTCTTTTAGAAACAACCTCTCTACCCCAGATAGGGTTAAGGTCTAGGTCTGCATAATTTCTACCCTCCCTAGACTCCACTTGCGGGATTATACTGGTATGTTTTGTTGACCAGAGGATGTTTGGCAACAAATGAAAAGATCTCAATACCCTAAAGATTCTAGAGTAGGAGTGCTATGTAATACAATGATTTGGACAAGGTTTGGCACTAGTTTCTCAACAACAAATTAAGTATAAACTCCAAAAACTAAAACACGGCATTTTTGTGAAACATAGCGAGCTCTTGAAACAGGGACATCTGCTTATCTGAAATATCACCAAGATTAAACAAATGTAGTTGAGTAAGAGATAGAAATTTTAAGCTTGTAACTTGAGGTGACATCTGAACTTACCATTACAAGCTGTCTAATATGCTGAGTTTGAAGGTGTTGTACATGGGAACATTTAGGGTTACCAACTAATAACAAGACCACTAATAGGTGGACTTATATAAATTTGTAGAGAGTTTACTACATATTCCTCATGACTTGCATTTGGTGGCTAATATGTTTACATTAGTTTTTTTCCTGTTATCCTATTTGTTTCTTGAATTTTCCTGTCGATTTTGGAGATATTAGAACAGCTTCACTGCTTTAATTTTGTGGAGGTTTGATTAACTAAAATTCTGCTGTAACTTGCTGATACTCGAGGCATTGATTTCTCTTTTTCCCATTTTTGGCACTTATGCTGACACATGGTCTATGACTTGATTTCTATAGAGATTAAGTTGTTTATCTTCCAACACTAGTGTAATTCTTTTAGTTTGTGATAAATACTTCTGCTGTTTCTGTTACTCAGGAAAATGTGAAGACAAAGCATCCTCAACTACTATATGAATCAAAGCTGTATAAAATACTACAAGGAGGAAGTAAGTTCTCATTCTTGGCTTGTATTGCTTCTTTACTAAACAACGTGTATATCCTAAACTCATTAGTTGGAATTCTTTGTTGACATTGATAGCTGGAGTTCCCAATTTGAAATGGTTTGGAGCTGAAGGAGATTATAATGTCCTTGTGATGGATTTACTGGGACCTAGTCTTGAAGATCTCTTCAATTTCTGCAGTAGGAAGTTGTCCTTAAAGACTGTTCTTATGCTTGCAGATCAGATGGTAGGTGTGAAGTTTTGCACTTGTTTATTTGGTTATCTATTTAAAACAGGTTTTCATTGTATTCAATTTTTAGATAAATCGGGTAGAATTTGTTCATGCCAAATCTTTTCTTCATCGAGATATAAAACCAGACAACTTCTTGATGGGATTAGGAAGACGTGCAAATCAGGTATTGGGATCAAAGCTATCAATGCTATTTCATTCACCTGTTGCTGGTAGGGTAATTACTGATTCATTACTACCATCGGTTACATATAGGTCTATATCATTGATTTTGGGTTGGCTAAGAAGTTTAGGGACTCAGCCACTCATCAACATATTCCTTATAGGTGAGCTCTCCAGCCAAAAAATAATCTCATTTTTTGATTAATCATACAGTATGCTCCTTTGAACTTTTTCAAGAGAGGATAAGATAATGCTTATATTCTATGGATTGATATAGTTTGTCTAAGAAGGATGATTCATAACAAGTATAAGCTCTATTTGGTCTTTTTTCGGCCTTTCGTTTAAAGGGACAAAACAGATTATTGCTTTTAGTTTGCGCCAACTGTAGACACTATGAGCCTTTGCTCCTCCTTCGAAGATACTCCCTAGTCCAATTGGTTTGTCCCTTTTGACTTTGGACACTTATTATGAGAAGAGTTCAAGATATGAGATGTCTAATATTTGTAAAAAGTTACTGGGACCATATATTAGACAACTCATATCTTGTCTAATATATCTGTAAGACTGTAAAGAGTTATTTATTATCAAAAAATAAAAAAATCTGTTGTAAAAGAATATCTGTAAAGAGTTATTGGGAGCTAACCATAAGGATTAATCATCACACAAGATCTTCATCAAAGAAAGAGTTATTGGGACCAGAGTTTTGACTTTTGCGTTCTATTAGAGCAAACTACATGATAAAGGTGTACTGTGGAGTGAAATACCATTTCGCTTAAACTTCTTTTGGCATGTAAAATGAATTAACAATTTACATTATGGACAAGAGACGTCCCAAAAGGAAAAGTGAAACAAGTATTTTTGGCTTAAGGAGTTGTAAGTAAAGACAGAATATCAGTATCAACTTTTTTCTTTTTCTAAACCATAAGATACTATCCTAGTTAAAGACCAACAGAATCTATACTACCAGCTGCAATATGCATCTCATAGATTTCTACATATTGCTTTTATGTATTGGTACTACTGACGTATCACAATTTGGTATCAGAATTTTAGTTGGAAAATTTGTCATTAAAACACTAAAGTTTATCAGAAATTTAAAATGGTGTTTACATCTTGACTGACATGATTTTTAACATCATTTATTTCACCTAATTATTAAATCTCCGTTGCTTTTATCTAAATAATTATTATTTGTACCTATAACTAGATTTCTTAAACTACACATTTTGCCCCCTCCATTAGCACCTTTCTTTGCTAAAGTTAATGCCTTAATTTCTCTTTGTACTTAAAACCCTTGAGAACCTTGACGCTTTTCTAGGCTTTTTGCCTTTTGCGACATTGGGTCACTAACTCCCACTTAAGATGCAAGAAGCAACAGATGAATGGATTGTGAGGTTTTGAATGAAATTTACTTGTTAATTATAAAAATAAAAAAGTATACATCATTTATAGTTTCTGCAGTGGATTTTTTTCCTTTTTTCCTCTCAGTTACTTGCTTGCATTGATCCTCTAAACTAGAGGTGACCATGTCCCGTTGGTCGTGTCACGTGATAAGAAAATGGGTTTGGGATCTAACTCAATTCAAAAGCTAGCTAAAGAGGTGAGGATTGTCAATGACCATATAGGAGACAATTTGCACCCCC
>JBDJHY010000078.1:26683724-26695153 GCA_039654485.1 Withania somnifera
CCATTTTATCAGAATTATCCAAGTGTTACATTGTTGGGAAATACCGGGATGTTACAATTCTTCCCCCTCTTAAAAAAATTGGTCTAACCACCATCATGTACGACTTGCCTTTAAACTTGGTGGCACCTTCTCATTACATTTTTTTGAAGTACTTGCATTTCATCCACCCTACACCATCTTGCTTGCTTTTGGTGAAACTTCTAGTTCTAAATAGTTGGAACTTTGGTCTTGCTTTTGATGAAGCTTCTACTTCTAAATAGTTGGAATTTTGGTATATTATCATAAGCGAAAAGCGTATAAAGGCTCAAAATTTTGTTGGGGCTTAAAGCGCAAAGCGCTAAGAAAAGCTTGGGCTTCAATGAAAAAGGCACAAAGGGAGCATAAATACAAATATTTATGTTTAGTCTAACTAATAGTTATAAGTATGAATGACAAGTATGAAACAAAGAAATTGTAAAACAATTACGATAAAGTGAAATGTCAATTGTTTAGTTTTGCCTCTTCAGAAGAGACTCATTGACAAGGAAAAACATGTGTTAGAAACTTGACGATGACAATGAAATGCACATAAATCGTGGCGAAACACTTAACACGTTTTAAGCCCCTCTTCTAATAAGGATTGAGTTTCTCTTCTTGAATTGTCATATTTTAAACTTTAACCCATGGTGTACCTTCTCATAAAGGTAACCATGCCTTTGTTTCCTGGAGGAGTAGATCTTCAAAATCTAATTTGGCATTCCTTTTCTCAGAATATGTCACAAGGATAAATACTTGTTAAGATTCTTCTCTAACCTATGCTTTTTAGATAAAACCTCTCAATTTCCTTTTCCTTATCAAAGGGTAGAACTTCTCAATCGACTTTCACATGACAAGGTCTGTCTCTGTCCAAGTTTGTCTGGTTAAAAGAAAATCAACCAGGGTGGGGATGATAGGATGCATTTACATGTGTCATCCCCTTAACCTCTGGTTGCATGTTAATGGAAATGATCACGAGTTCTGTAGTCAAAGCATCCGTAAGTTGTTTTATGGGACGCATAATTACAAGTGTGTTGTTATCTTCTCGAGAAACATCCTTGCTGTAAATTATATTATGCAGCAGAGCACATGGCAGATAAAAGTTGGACTCAATTATTTGGCAGGAGAGGTTACCAAGAAAAGCCTTGACGCGAGACCCTGTCAGAATATTTGCTTTAACTACTTTAAATCAAGTTGCCTTTAGTCATTTCCCACATTCTACTGAGGAACTTCACTTCCTGCTAATTGCAAACCTAACATCTACTGTGCTAGTAGTTGAAAAATTTTAAGTCATGTGATGTACTTTCACATTCTTGTCTGAACTATTTTTCCTAAAGTGTTAGTGTCTTTTTTTCTTTGTTCTAACTTTTACTTGCTGCATAATTGTAACATGCCCACATTCATGCTTCAATTATATGTCCACAGCTACTGGATCAATTGTGCTGCAAGAATAACTGGGTATTGCCAACATATCGGGTCTTCCCACTAGAGGGTAAGTGTTTAAGCTTTCCCATTTACCTCAAAAGGCTATACATTTTATATCAATGATGATACATTCTATCATGCTATTGATGAAAGTGATTGGATATTTGATGAAATTTCTTCTCTTGAGTTTGGTAGCACGGAAAGACATTTTCATCCGACATTTTTTTGTATTTGTTTGATTCTATGATTAAATGGATCTTGTCCTAATTCAACCCAAGAGCACATACAAGGAGAGCACAATCCATTCCCTTAACCAGTGTTTGACTTAACACACCTATATGCTCTGGACTAGACAACTGAAGTATGAAGAATATGACACATGGGGTGTCAAGAATGTACTCTTATCGCACACAATCTTATGGGGACACTCTTTATTCTTGAAATGCTCTTTCACCATCCTAAGGTCTTACATGGGCTTATGCATTTTCTCTGGATAGAAAAGGTCAACTGGTGGTTTAAACTCTTTCTTCTAGTATATTGCATGGGATATGTAAGAAGGAAAATAAAGGGAGAAGTGCCTCACATCGGGTTTCAATTCTGCTTTCGGAATGCCTGCTATTAGCTTAGTTCACCGGCTCTATTGGACTACCTTAGTGCGCTTTTAGGGAGAAGCTATCACACTTTTTACATCTTCCAGTTGGTAAAAGGGATGTCTTACAGGCAATGTAATTATCAAATGTAGCTCCTCCACTAAAAGGCTCGTCTTAGACTTGGTTAAACCTCTTTAACTTATAATGTCTTTTTTTCGTATTGTTATCATTCCATCACTAGGAGCTTACCTTAGTACAGGTATCATCAGCTTAAGATGACTCCTAATTTTCGTTTTAAAAGTATCTGCTCAATTTAGTGAGCAGTCTCCAATTCGACAGTGTCTTGCAAAGTTTAGCTGATCCTTGTCGGTCTTTGCCCCTGTGAAGGTGGATTTCTTGCCAAGGTCATTGTGAAAGGTGCAAATTCGGAATTTATCAGTGAAAGCAACATAAGTGAGAGTCCATGTGAAGCAAGGGAGTCAGCTGCTGCACACATGATTGCAAGAGTAGCTCGTAGGTAGGCCAGAATCCTTGGCTTTGCATGGTTATGGCTCTTTGCATGTACGAAGATCAGATCTTTCCTAACATTTTCCCATGCAAAGTCAACGCAAGGCATGCATTCAAATGTCAAAATCTATTAACATGTAAACTGATCGATCCTAGTCATGAAGAAATACTAGTTATCAGCTCTAGAATTTGTACTAATTGATGATGCTTAGAACCAAATAGTTATTGGCTCCTGTCAGTCGTTTTGCTTCTCTCCGATGTAGTATGTCAACAGTGCCTAAGCAAAGAGCAGGGTAAATAAACAGGGAGTGTAAGAAAACAAGGCCGGTTTCTTTTCAAATGCCAAGTGTGGGAAATGTATTGTTGATCGTCTTCTTAAATATGATCTACGATGGTTTAAATAAACTTCATAAGCAGGAGGAACTTAAAACTGTTTATGAACACGAAGTTAGTATAATAACAGTGTTAGAACATAAAACCTGATATAAGGGTAAGCCAATAGCAAATAACCCGTTCTTCCCTACCACAGAAACTGCATGGTAAGACAGAATTGAACAAAGAAAAGAGCTTCTATTAAGCTCAGCCTTAGTAGAAGCAGGTAGCAGCACTGGGTGGACGGTCCGAAAAGTATCATACATGGTCGTGTCCTTTCTTTCTATCAGTCCTCACCCAGCAAACTGCCCCACCCCCACAACCAAAAAAGGTAAGCATGTTGTCCAAGCTCTATTTATTAGTTTAGTAAAGTCAAGCTTTGATCTTCCTAAAGACTATTTATTAGTTTAGTAAAGTCAAGCTTTGACTTCCTAAAGACTAAGTCTATCTCTTCGCATTTGAGCGTACTAGCCCCTTTCAAATAAATAACGCTTCAAAATCTACCTTTAATACAATCAAATCTTTATTTTTTGTCCTTATAAATATATGCAGTCGACGACAAAGGTCATTCCCGTAATTTGCACTACTACAAGAATCAAGTGTTATCAAAAATAAAATATTTTTCTTGGAATTATAGTAATAATATATTCTTTAACTACTAGAAATACAGGCACTAACCACACCGTTAAAGAGAAATTCGCTTGTACTTGTAACTTATATTTAATGGCATTTGAAAGGAGTTATTTTCTGCTAATTATCATCCGGATGTGAACTTCAATTTAAGCAGCAACTTGGTATATAGGAAGACGTAGACATGGAGGATACGACCCAAAAGCAACTAAACATAATTCCAACAAAGAAAGAGAGTTGTAAACCAAACTCACTCCAGCTTGATTGGCATTAAAACACAACAAATATGATACGACGAACTGTATTAAAGTGAAATTGCTTGTTTGACCTCCAAAATAAACCAGCTCTTTAAGACAAAGGCACATCTCATAGCTCCATTCCGTATATGTGACAAGGCTAAAAGAAGTTCGAATTTTTTGATCCCATATCAATCAAATTCAGAATGGAAGAGAACATGACATATAGGATACATCATATTTCATTGATAAAATTGATAAAACTTCTACTTCCGCGCAGAATACAAAGGGCATGTTTCTTCTTCCCCATATCTCATTGTGTTGTTCTGTTAGAAATTTTGGCGCTCTGTCGACATACATGGACCCTCATAGCACTTTCATAAGAGAATCTAAAAGGGTAATGCCCGGGGACTAAGGACTCCAACCCGAGTCTCTCACCTACCTTTAAACATTGGAAGGACCTTACAAGAGAGAATGGGGAATGGGACTGCAAGATTCTGGAGAGCAGTTGTTTGTTAGAAAAAGGATATGAGCCCACGTCACAGTCAGAGAAGGTGATGGCAAGATGTGGTAATAAGAGGGTCGGTCTCTGACCTACGAAGGGAGAGGCTATTGGGTGAGGGGCGGAATCTGGCAAGAGAGAAGAAAGACAGCATGGTTCAGGAGGGTATTTGCGCAACTTAAAGAGTAGTAATACATCGTAACGATATAGCATTTACTTGCTGTGGTTTTGGATAGAAAACCTCAAATACCAAAAGATGAAAAACCAAGGAACCGGAGCCAAACACCAGCTGGAAACGAGAGAACAAAAACATATAGGCAAATGAAAGTTAATGTAGCTAAAGGAAAGACAGTTTTTTCCTTAACATAATAGTCTAACATAATCTTAGCAGCACTAGCACATAAAAATTCACACATTGACACAAAAACAATCAATGATAAAAACTGCCATCAGAGAGGGTGAACTCAAATTCATTTCAAGGTCCCATCCTTTGGTTATCAAAGGTACGGAACTCAAAGCCCTTGCGCAATTACCCAAACATCATATGGAAGTACAAAGAGCTGGAAAGAAGGAGAACCAAAAACATATACAATAGGGAAATATGGAAGGATAGTGAAAAAAATGGTTATTTTTTCTCCAAATTGTCAATCAGCTCCTCCATAAAACAGGGAATCAAACCACTCTTCTTGATACTCACCATTTAATGTATATCAAAGTATAACACAATCTTAGCAGCACTAGCACATAAACTTCAGGCACTTGATAACAATCATTAATTAAGAAAACGTCATCGGAAGGTGAAACTCAATCATTTCAACGTTCCATCCTTTACATATCAATGGCACGGAATTCAAAGCCTTTGAGCAATTACCCAAATATCATATGGCAGCACAAGAGCTCGAAGCAAGACAACCCAAAAAAATAAACAGGGAAATATGGAAGTCAGTATAGCAAGAGAGAAAAGATGGTATTCTTTTCTCCAAAATGTCAATCAGCTCCTCGAAATAACAGAGGATCGAAATCAATATTTCACCATTTAGTAAAAATTTAAGTCTAACACAACCCTTACAGCACTAGCACATAAAAATCGGGCACTTGACAAATCACATTGATAAAAAAACAATGCCATCAGAAGGGGTGGAATTCAGAATCATTTCAAAGTTCCATCCTTTGCATATCAACGGCATGGAACTCAAAGCCCTTGCGCAAATACACAATCATCATCTGGCAATACAAAGAGCTGAAAATAAGATCCAAACATATATAGACAATGGGGAAATGTGTAAGTCAGTATAATGAAAGAAAAGATGGTATTTTTTCCCTACAAAATGTCAATCAGCTCCTCTAGATATCAGAGAATCGAAATCATTCTTTGTTCTTTATACTTACCATTTAGTATATAACCAAGTCTAACACAACCTTAGAAGCACTAGCACGTAAATTCAGCACTTAACGAATCATATTGATAAAAAAATGCCATCAGAAGGGGTGAAACTCAGAATCATTTCACAGTTCCATCCTTTGCATATTATTGGCATGGAACTCAAAGCCCTTGCACAATTACCCAAACATCATGTGGCAGTACAAAGAGCAGGAAGCGAGACAACCAGAAAAACATAAGCAATAGGGAAATTCAGCTACTTGGGTGTCTCAAGTCCATTCCACAGATACTGAACTAAGCATATACACACATATGGTATTAATAACCTGCAGAGTGTTATTCATGACAATCGCTTAATTTCCAATTGTTTATACGCCAAATACTAGACCACATCCGGAGTCAAAAAATGAGTACACAAACTCTCTTACAACCAAAACAACTAGCTGGGGCTTGCCATCAATTTGCAGTTTGTAAGAAGATCACATGCATTGTATCTATTGAGCACACTCTTCAAAGCAGTAACACTTGAAAAAACAATCTAGGCACAGAGAAAAATAATCATATCAAGATTCAGTTTTTCAACTTTATTCAAGAGAAGATCACCTCTAAACCTAATTTCAGAATCTATATTCAATAAAGATATTGTTATATATATCTAGAAAGCATGCAACTTTCATGCCAAATTACATTACTGGGCAGTGTGAGAACACAATTCTCTCAAGGTATTATCAAAATTTTTGAAGTAAATAACAGCTACCAAGATTGAGTGCATAAGTCCAAAACCAAACCAGCACAAATCCTCAGATCGGCACATATCGTTTTAGCGCTTGTTTTCCAGTCACCCCCAAGCCAACAACCACACCACCGATAACTCCAGCCACAGCAGCTGACCTCAACCCCGCAGCCGCCCTGTAAAACGCACCAGTCCCTAATCCCGCAACCACGCTGTTGATAACATCATCCGTATCCCTAATAGCAACCATTCCACTCTCCATCCCAGCATAAATCAACCCAATAACACCAGCTCGATTTCCAAACTTCCGACCCGTGTGACCCGACCCGTTTAGGATTCGATTAATCCTGAGCTTCATAGTATCACCTGGCTCCGACGCTTTCACACCTTCAACAAATCCTTTACCAGCGCCGACAACAGCACCGGAGAGGTAACCAATTCCGGTGTAGTAGGTTAAATTTTCTCCCCATGATCGACGCTGAGCAATTGATTCCTCCTGAAAGAGAAACTCCGGTGAGGTAGGGAGCTTGTAAAGTGTTTGCATCGGAACGTGTAGGTCTTGGTAAGGGTTATAGAGACGGCGATTCTTTCCGTCGTCGTTATCGCCGGTGTGATTAGGTGATTGGTGTTGATACGCCATGGCCGTTTGTTCTAGGGTTTTGCTATTTACGGGAAATAGCGATCGCTGCGGAGAACCCTAGAGAGAGAAAAGGGGGTTCCTGTATATTACACTTACAAACCACTGTAGAATGTGGCTGCGTTTATTTACGGCGAGGTTTTCTTTTTCTATAAACTCGGCCCGGTTTAAGTGTTTAGGTCGGCGTGTTAATTTGAGGGTTTGGGGAACCGGTTACTAAAACTTGGACTTTGACCGGTTCCATGAATCTCGTGGAGGTGGAGGAAAAGTTTCATCGAATATTCGCATCCCACCCCTGATATTAGAGTGCCTTGAGTCGATCATCAAGTTTATGGATTGTTCGTAGATTATAATACTTCATGAAAAATAATTCAGTGTATAAAATATTCTTTCAGCAGGATCGTATCCTGAGAAGTGTGATGGAAATACTATAACACTCCCTAATTCTTTAAAAAAAATGTCATTGATGAAGGAAAAATATGGTGATAAAAATTAAACTCAAATATATTATGAAATTTTTTCCATGCTAATAAAATTTTAAGCGTTGATGATAATTATAATATGATATTAAATAATTATATAGTTTGCTATCTCACTATAAAGATAGTAATAAAATTTATATCTTATTTTTTTTTTTAAGTTTTACTTGGAAATAGGTTAATGCTATTTATCATTTAATTCAAATTTTCATCTTAAAAATATTTTTGATTCTCAATTAAGAATAATAAGATGGTAAGTTAAGATTATTCATAATTGAAGGAATAAGGTATTTGACAATATACAGCTTGTGAGTTTGTATTTAATTCAATTTATTAGATCTGCAGGCATTATGAAATTTTGGGTGATAAAAACATAGTAGCATTTAAGAACTTGTTGGTTGAGATCAAAATATAAGCACTTGACCTTTATGTGCTTACTGTATATTTCAAGGAAGTGAGTAGACAAACCTAATCGAGGAAGAGTTCGTTTGGTCGATGGAGTGTTTATAAAAAAATAATATATGTATTAATTTTATTTATTATTAGTCTATATATTTTTTAATTTATATATAATTAATTCAAATATTATTTATATACTTTATTTGATATTATAATTTATAAAATTAATAAATAAATTAAAAATACAATTACTTTTCAAAGTTCTTTTCATATTATTTTTATCATATTTATTAAAAATATTATTACATTAAAAATATTTATTTTATTTAAAAAAATTATATTCTACATATAAATTTTAATACACTAAATCAAATACTTAACTAAAAAAAATCTGAGCCTAACTAAGGTCAAAATGACAGTTTTCACAGTCCTACGTGGCAGCTTTCACTGCTGTCTCCACTACACGTCGTCGTTTAACCTCATTCATCCAAAATCTTCCCCACTCGCAACAACCAACCGAAGCGTGGAGGATTTGGGAGGCGTAAAAATGCATGCAGCCGGTGCTCCTCCCATTACGGTGTCGCCGGGGAATTTTCCTGTTAGTAAAGCGCCACGTGTAGGCCGGATACATTTGACTACTCGATTTGGGACTTCATTATCCAGTTACAATGAAGACCAGCATTACATCAGAAGGTCTCAACAGTACTGGGATAAGTTCTATAAGCGCCACAAAAACAAGGTATCAAACTCTACTTGTACACATTCAACACTATTATAGCTAGAATGCTGCTATGGAGAATTGATTTAGATTTTTGGATTATGAATTGAACTTTGAATTCTTTTATCGATAATGAGGTTTGACTGTACATATTCGATAGTTTTTCAAGGATCGGCACTACTTGGAGAAGGATTGGAGAAGTTATTTTGATGATGAAATTGAATCTTCCAATGGGAAGGTTGTCTTAGAGGTAATTTCACTGCTGCTGTAAATGCACCTTATCGTAGTAGTTACTTGAAGAGTTTAACTGAATAGAGACATTGACAGGTTGGCTGCGGAGCAGGGAATACTATTTTTCCTCTCATCGCTACGTTTCCAAAGCTATATATTTATGCCTGTGATTTCTCACCTAATGCAATAACCCTCGTTAAGGTTTGTCAACCTTCTGATGTTACGTTGTCATCAAGAACAACTTTACAGTAATAGAGATTACCAGTTTTTACTACTACTATTTACCTCTCTGCCTACTCAAGCTTGGGGCATGGTCCGTCTATATTCTATCCTCTCCAGCCCACACCAGTGGGATTATGTTGGGTTTGTTGTTGTGGTTGGTGTTGTTGTAAAGTAGTCTGTTGGTTAAGATCAGCAAACTTAACATTTCATATCTTACTTATCACTTTGTCATTTACATTTAAGTTTAAAATATTTCACCTGCATTGCATTTTTACTGTAGT
Source organism: Withania somnifera (assembly GCA_039654485.1). NCBI lineage: Eukaryota > Viridiplantae > Streptophyta > Magnoliopsida > Solanales > Solanaceae > Withania > Withania somnifera. The sequence continues at coordinate 26,693,083 of JBDJHY010000078.1, forward strand.
CTGCGTAGGATCTCATTGAACATCCATGACATTGTTCTCTTGATGTCTCTCTGTTAATTCAATTTTTTTCTTAAAGGTGTGAGCTTCCATTTGATTATTCTGTTATTTAAACTTTTAAGTGATATGCCTGAGAAACTATACTTGTTCCCTACTATACAAGAAACTCAGATGTATGATCCTTGCTTTTCTATTGCATGCTGGTGGCCCAAAGCATCTTATCCTATATGATGCAGTCTCATGCAAACTCCTAATGCCATTTATCCTATTCATGCAGTCACATGCAAATTACAGTGCGGAAAAGATAAACGTCTTTGTTTGTGATGCTGCAAAGGATGATCTCTGTGTTAATGTCATGCCTTTATCTGTTGATGTTGTAACCTTGGTAAGTGAAGGGAGTAAGTAGAAGTAATCAAATCTGAATATGTATCAAGTGCTTAAAGCATAGTATTTTGCCTAAAGCAATTTATTAACTCATCTCTCTTTTCTTAGGAAAGATGTATGTCTACATGAGCATCTAACTCTTTTAAATAGATTTTTACTTTGTCTGCAGTTTCTCCGTGTAAGATGGCTTCAATCTTGGAGAACTGTAAACAAGTACTAAAGGTAATAAGAGATGGCTTACCTCATGTTCCTTTTTCTCTCTCTCTCTATTATTTGATAAGTTAATGGGTGCGCCATGCTATTGTAATCTCATGTTGCAGCCAAATGGTCACATTCTTTTACGAGACTATGCAGTTGGAGATTTTGCTCAGGTAAATCCCTGTATGTACAGCCTGTGAATTTTCATATATAACTGATATGAGAGAGGCCGTAGCTTCTTCTTGTCTCAAACCAGAGTTACATGCTTAACTTGAAATAGGTTGAACATATGAAATGCATAAAACAGGACATGTGATCTGTTCTACTAGTCAGGGTTAGAAGTGGAAAGAATTCGCTGTTGGGGAAAATGGGGTCTCGGTTGTTAAGAAAATACCAATTTCTTTCCCAGAGGTCCAAAAGAGAGGAAATGGATACGTATAGTCATTCATCTTTTAAATTGCTGAAGACTGAAGATTTGGTATTTCTTGGTTGTTCTTCCAATAGTTCAGTAGACAAAATGGAGAAAACACATGATGTTATTAAGAAAGTGTTACATGCTCACGCTCTTACTTGAGAAGGAGGATACTGCTGCATACTCTGTACTTAGTTTTCAGTTGGCAAAGAACATAAATCCTTCTCTTTTGTTCTCCTATTGTTAAAATAACTGTGTTATTAGATGCTTGGTATGCCCAAAATTCTGGATAATTTGGCAGATACCTCTGCCAAAATGGAAGTACTTGGGGTGAATCTTATTGTTCCTGGGCTTCATGCAAACACCAAGGTTTCATTTGACTGAAATTTCAGTGTCACATTAATTGTCATCTTCTTCTTATAAATCTTTTTTCAGCTGTATAACTGTTCTTTGAGGGCACTTTGTGGATTGGTTTGGCAAAATGAAGAACCTTAGTGGAGCTTTACTTAATGACTTAGCTAAAGAGGAAATCTGACTGAAGAGCATTCCGTATGGGCTGTTTTCATTCTGAAGTGAAACAGCTTCCACCTAGACATCATTCAGTTCTGATCATTTTAATCTTGGCTTGACCCTTTCTCTGTTACAAGTTTTTTGCTTGATAGAAGTCTGGAACTGTGGCATGGAACTTACACTGCAAATGTTTCAGTTGAAACTGCATGATAGAAACCAGATGATTAGTGAGAATTTTTATTTCCGAGGAGATGGAACTGTAAGTATTTTTCCGGGCTTGTTGGGTTATACATCTGTTTAACTCTTACATCAACTTAAATCAAATCCCTTGTCTTTATGGTCTCAGTGTTCGTTTTACTTTTCCGAGGCTTATGCATCGTCCTTGTTTCAAAGTGCTGGTTTTGCTATTGTGGATATTAGAACATACAGCAAGGAAATTACGAATCATTCTCGGAATATTATCATGCAGCGGTACCTCTCTTGATTCCTTTTCCTTGAACTAATTTATTTATTACTTCCTGTGCTATCTATGAACAAGGCAGCACAATTTATTTAATCAACAAAGTGGTA
>JBDJHY010000078.1:26695253-26706360 GCA_039654485.1 Withania somnifera
TTAATTCCCTTTCTTAGCATGTGCCTAATGACGAGGTGTCCCCCCCCCCCCCCCAAACCCACTTTCCTGACAGAGAAAAGTTCTAGCAAATCCTTTGAGGTGGTTGTAGAAACTGTACTTACACTAGCATCTAGGGCTATTATACTTGAGAAAAAAGTGTACTTATACAAGCATCATAGGGCAACTATATATGAGAAAAACAGTACTTAAACTAGCATCATAGTGCAAAACAGTACTTATAATACCATCGTAGTGCTACTATAACTGAGTAAAACATAAATGTTGCAGATTATTAATTGATATCTATGCAAACAGAGGGGCCAAAATCCACTTTGTATTATTATGGAAAGAGTGACTTACATTTCATTAAGGCTGTTAATGTTTCCGAGAGATGGCGGAATTTCTCCACTAAGCTGATTATCTTCCAAGTGTCTGAAATAAAAGACAAAATTATCAGGAATAGACACCCTTAATTACAAAAGGTTGAAGTAGCTTGTGTGCTCTTTAGCGAAGCCAATAACCATGCTAACGCACAAAGTCTGTGGCATGAGGAACTACAACATCAAGAGTTAATTTATTTTTTTTGACTTTTTTCGCATAAGCTTGATCTATCATTAAAAAGTGCATTACTGCAACCACAATCTGGAAGAAGAACAAAAAGAATCCAAAGTGTAACTTACAGAATCTCCAGGTTACTCAATGAGCTAAGATCTGGGATAGGTCCCGTCAAACTATTATTTGCAAGATGTCTGCACAATTAAGAGACTCTTAACAAATCTATTTGAACCCATCAATCGATGAGCACTAAGAAATTTATATTCACTTACATGCCATTCAATGCTGTCAATCTGGCAATGCTGGGTGAAATTGACCCAGAAAGACCCATGCTTGTTAGGTTTCTGCAGAAAAAAGACAAAGGAACACAAGTTAACAGGTAGAATCATTTGGAGTTTGGACAATTGTAATTTGGGTTGGGGTAAGCTAAAGTATTCTTTTTTCCCCTTTTTCCTTTTTTCAGGAGGCAGGCGGCATGGGGGAATTTGAGACTAATGGTCTAAGAGACATCTGAACTCACAGAGAAGTTACACGAATTCGTGGTCCTCCAGCACATGTAACTCCAGTCCATTGGTATTGAGGGGGTAAACATGGATCACCATTCCAATCAGGGGGAGGATTCTTGAAACTCTCCTTCAATTTTTCCAGAGCTATCACTGCAGCAAGAATATATCACATTGATGTAGCAGAGGCAATTAATCAACAGAAAATGAGGTACAAAAGCTTTTCTAGAAGACAGCTCATACTTATCCAAGTGCTATGTCTATATTCGAAACAAGAAAATCAGATTACCATCTCGAGTATGAGTTTTTCCTCCGAGGGGCAACACTTCAAAAACCTCTCCTGCATTGATTAATGGACCAATACTTGATCCAAATAGAGGAGTTAAAGTAATCTTTGTAATACCATATAGAGGCCACTGACTTGCAAACACAACCATGCCAGCCGGAGTAGCATTAAGGTTGGGATAGAACATCATATTATTTATGCTTATGTTGAAAGCTCTTCCTGAGAATGAATCTTGATCATCAGCAAAGTAAAGAGCGATGTAATATGTTGCATTTGGGAGAGGTGCTGGAGGCCATAATAACTCCATAGCTTCAATTTTACGGAGTGCGAACCGTGTCTGAAATACTTTTGCAGGAGGATGATTCCAGATACCAGAAACAGAAACATGCCTGAAACTTTCTGCAGGAGAATGCCGTCCATAGGGCTCCCAGTAACGATCAAATTCATCGTCAGGAGATCTGGCAGGTTAAAATGCTTGCAGTTATGATAAGTATAACCAAAAGAAACATGTTTGTTTAAACATGGATGATATATCAGATACTAATTCCTCCAACAACCACCATGAAACTAGTAACCAAATAGACTCGAGTATATTTGCATCTATACAGTTTATCCACTACATAAATTAGGTGTGGTATTTTTCTTGCTTTAGCTATGCTTGAGAACAATTTTCAGGAACACGCTCAAAACATACGCCCACAAAGGCTGTTATCTGGTTAGTACAGAGAGCATAACTCATGCCGAGGCATTTTTCTGTCTTCCTTCTGATAAAATTAGTAGAGACACGGGAAAGGTTAGATTTGGTTGCAGTCTGTAACTTATTTCAAATGAGCACTGAGAACTGAGAAGAAACCTAAGGCCTCAAAGGTTTCAATTCACATTGTGATCAAACCATGCTAAGAATATGCATCTCTAAAAGACCCTTTTTCGCATTTATAATTTGGGTGAATAGTGGAAGCAAATAGGACTTGCTTCTGGGTTTTACCTAGGATTGTTAGTTTATTTCACACCTTTTTCCCTAGATTGTCTAAGTTGATTTCTCACTTTCTTTCTCTTTTCCTCCGTAAAAAATTTCAGCTTCACAAGCCAACATATGGATTCCATTGACAAAAAAAATCTAACTTTATGGCACCTTAATATCTAACAGTGTTATTCAGACTAATTAACCAAATTACAGCAGATTTAAATGTTTCTATGTTGAAATTTGAAAGAACATCTAAAAATCTTTAAATTTCAGAAGGAAGTTGATGGTCAATAGAGGTTGAAATACATAGATTGTTAACCATTTCTTTTTATAAGAGTGATGTCCAGGGCCAGCTTATGCGCACCTTGACTAATTCTGAGATACCTACCACCACCAGCAACAAGGCTAGAACAAATAGAAAGAAATCACCTAATATTTTTGTCTGGGAATTGAACCTGAGACCTCGTAATGCCCAAACCACATCATTGACCACTAGCCCCAAAGTCTGGGTGCTATTAACCATTTTTACCACCTAAATTGGGATTCAATTCTACACATACTGCAAGTATTTGGATTGCATTATAGGTAGCATCTTGAAATTCAGGAATCATAATTGGAATTCAAATACCAACTTAATCAAATCTAAAGAAAATCCTTTTTAGTCAAAGCTAATGACTTTAAGTCCAGATAGGTGAACCAACTTACCTGATAATTGATCCATTGTTCCCAAAACTGCTCCGTGCAATCAAAGTCAATGCATAAGTGTTAAAATCTGTAGAATTATACAACGAATCCGCCAATAAAACAATCTCCAAAGCAGATATAAAAGGGTCTGAATCAGTATAACCATTAGCAGCCAAACACACACTCATAGTCTTTCCTATTGCCTTATAAACCCCTTCATAATATGAAGACATCCCACGCCAATAATCCTCAGTTGTATTCACTGAACTCCAAAACGTTCCATCAACAATTTGATCAAACACGGGTGGATTCAAATTCCCATTAACCCCACCATAGAAATATGTTGTCCTGACCAAGTACTTCCCACCACGGTAAACGGGAACCTCGTAACAGAATTTCTTGAAAACATTGTTCTGTAATGGAAAAGTACGGACAGTTGATAGCGTGTAATCAAGAACTTCAATTGTAAGATTCTTGGCTGTTCCTGCTGATACAAAACCAGTATCTGACACCCATTTTTGCTCATTAACTACTGAATCAACTACAGCACCACAATCAATCAAAACACCTGAAAACAACAAAATAAAGAAAAGTTGAAATCTTGAAATACAAAAAGGGCATTCCTGTGTGCTAAACCTCTTGACATGTGCAGGGTACAGGCTCGACATAAGGTCTATTGTACATAGCCTTAATACAAGAGGCTATTTCCAAGAGCCTATGACCTACTGTCACACATACAGCAACTTTAACATTTCCTCAAAATCTTGAAATGATAATTACAAAAACGATCGAGGAAAATAGTGAATGGGGAAAAGGGGTTTACCTCTAGGGGATTGAGAAAGACAAGGGAAGAAAAAAAGGGAGAGAAGTAAAGAGAAAGAGAAGAAAGACATGGTTAATGATGATGATTCAAGAAACATATAGTCATATGAGGATTTTGATAAAAGGTGTTGATTTTATGGGGTGGGGTTGGGGTGTTGAATGAGTAGTTTGGGTGAGATAAGCAAGAAAAGAATAGGAAGAGAAGTGAAGTTGGTGAAGAGGAAAGAATCAAAGTTGGAGAATGCCATTTTTCAGACACTGTTTTTGGGTGTAGGACGCGGGAAATGAACCAGGTCAAGCCTGCTTCACTTTGCTGTCATTTGCGGATTAGGTAATTCTTTTTTAAAAATTAATAATAATAAAGAATTTTGTTAATTAAAAGAAAAAAAAGGTTATGAATATGGTGATACTTTTGATGAATAGGTAAGATTAGCAGTTAAGCTGAGCCGGCTGAAGGCCCCCAAATTTTTTAGGCCTTATGTTAATTATTATAAGTTGATTTTATATATTAATATTTTTTTAAAATAAATATATTAATTAAGTTATAGAATTTTTTTAAAATGCTAAAAATATATAAAAATAATATATGCTTGATTTTTATAACAAAACTAAAGTCTCATTGTAGAGGTATGGCCCAAGCGGTGGACCCAACAGCAGAGGCCCACTTAAATAACGGTTACAATAAATTGACAGTTACTGCAATTAAGGACTCCTAAATGAGGAAAAAAAGCACTAAAGGCACTACCCAAAATGCATAGAGGAGTTATGGTGGGATTATAACTACCATAATTAACTGCAATAATTAACTGCATCACCAGGTTAAACGGAAACACATAATCCTCTCATTAAGGGGCATAATAGCATCTATAAAAGGTGAGGTAAATTCAGGAGAACAGGTATGCTCTAAATACTACTCACAATATTCTTGGAACTCTCTGACTTGCTTATTTACTAACTTAAGCATCGGAGAACTACCCCGGGGACCACCCTGGGCTCTGTTTTGCAGGTAATAATTGTGGTTCTCATATACCAGACGGAGCATTGCGCGTTGTGAGCTTGATAAGATTTTCTGTGACTTATCATGTATGAAGTGCGTAAAGCATAGTATTTCGCCTAAAATCAATTTAATCCATATCTCCTTCCTTTGGGGAAAAACATATGCCTACATGAGCATCTAACCCCTTTAAGTAGATTTTTACATTGTCTGCAGTTTCTTCATCTAAGATGGCTTCAATTCTGGAGAACTGTAAACAAGTGCTAAAGGTAATACACGAGCTAACGAGATGGTTTACCTCATTTTTTTTTTCTTTCTCTATTTTTTGATAATTTAATGGGTGTGCTATGCTATTGCGATCTAATTTTGCAGCCAAATGGTCACATTCTTTTACGAGATTATGCAGTTGGTGATTCTTCTCAGGTAAAGCCCTGAATGTGTAGTACTGAAGCCTTTGAATCTTCGTATATACCTTATGCAAGAGAATTCTCCATGTTTAGCTTCTTCTTGTCTCAAACCAGAGTTACATGTATATGTTGAACATATGAAATGCATACGACAGGACATGTGATTAGTTCTGCTGGTCAGGGCTAGAAGTGGAAAGAAATTGCTGTTGAGGGAATGGGGTCTCGCTTGTTAAGCAAAAACCAATTTATTTTCCCAGCGGTCTGAAGGAGAGGAAATGGATATTTATAGGTCATTCATCTTTTAAATTGATAAAATGGACAAGACACATGACCTTATTAAGAAAGTGTTACATGTTCACTGTCTTACTTGAACCCGAAGATACTGCTGCATGCTCGGTCCAAGAACATAAATCCTTCTCTTTTGTTCTCCTATTTTGTTGAAATAGCTGCCTTATTAGATACACCAGAATTCTGGACAGTTCTGCCAAAATGGAAGTACTTGGACATCAAGTTTTCATTGAACTGAAATTTTAACATCACATTAATTATCATCTTCTTTTTAAAAAACCTTCTTTTAGTGGTCTAACTGTTCTTTAAGGGCACTTTGTAGATAGGCCAAATGAAGAACCTTAGTGGAGCTTTACTTAATTGACTTAGCTAAAGAGACAATCTGACTGAAGAGCGTCCTGTATGGGCTGTTTTCGTTCTGAAATGAAACAGCTTTCACATAGATATCATTCAGTGTTAAACATTTTAATCTTGGCTTGAACCATTTTTCTGTTACACAATTTTTTTGCTTGATAGAAGTTAGGAACTGGAAGCAGCTTTTTGGCATGGAATTTACACTATGAATGTTTCAGGTGAAACTGCGAAGTCAGATGATTAGTGAAAATTTCTATTTCCAAGGAGATGGAACTGTAAGTATTCTCTCGGGTTTGTTGGGTTATACGTGATGTCACACTCTTAAAACTTTAATCAAATCCTTGTCTTTATGGTCTCAGTGCTCGTTTTACTTTTCTGAGACTTACACGTCAACCTTGTTTCAAAACGTTGGTTTTGCAATTGTGGATATTAACACATACTGCAAGGAGATCATGAATCATTCTAGGAATATTAACATGCAGCGGTATCTCTCTTGATTCCTTTTCCTTGATCCAGTTTATTTATGACTTACTAAACTATCATCTATGAACAAGGCAACACAATTTCCTTAATCAACAAAGTGGTAAATCAGCGCTTTGTTGTAGAGATCATCCTTGTAGTCATTAGTTTTTCTGGATAAGCTCATTTACTTCATTAGTTCTTTGTTCTAACAATATCTACCGAAATGGAATTGGAAGTTGGATGTGATACCTACTAGGGAGGAAATGTAAGATAAACGGATCGTAGAAAAGGATTTCTTTGCTATGTTCACATGTTTTTTCTCTGTTAAATGCTCTACCACCTCCTGAAACTCTTATAATCCTGAATCTAAGAATCAAGCCACTAAATTAAGCCTTATTAATTTTGACTCTTCTGTGCCTTAACATGTGCTCACTTGACTCCACATGCTTAGGCGCTGGATACGTGGCATAGTTGTTCGTTCATGATTACGCGTTCTTTCCTTCTCTTCCAATCGCGGATTGAGAGTTGATAATCCAAAGATTAGATGATGGCATGTCTTATCAGCTGTTGAACCCTGAACCCTGATGGTTGTATTGTAGAACCGCCATCATTGATGAGGCCTGTGAAACTGGGAGGATATACTCAACAAGCTAGCACCTAAAGTCGAAATGCAGTGATGAAAGGTGTATTGGTAATGTGGAAGTTATTTTCTGAAAAATGTTTTTGAGTTTTGGTTGGAGAGAGAAAATTATGTGAAAAAGAAAAGTTACTATTAGAGATTAATAGCATAACAAACTCAATATTGTGTTTAAAAGAAATTTAATAGTACTAAGATTGGCTAAGGGTGCTCAAAACCGGGATGAGCCGGTACCGAGACGAATCGGTACCGGGCCGGGATTACCGGGACGGAACGTCCTATCTCGTTACGTACCGGGACGACTATTAATTTTTTTTTATATATATATAAGTTAATAAAGTTAAAACGTTATTATATATAAACTTTATAACTATATATATATATATATATATAAACTTTATAACTTTATTAAATAAATTGAATTATTTGTTGTGGAACAGTATGAAAACAAAAGGAAATTGTATAAAAATCATTGCTAATAGTAGTTCTATGCAAATTATGAGAATCTCTTTGTACTTTTATACTCAATTATATTCTTTCAATTAGTGACTTCGTAGAAAAAGAAAAGAGGGTTGAGCGATTAATTCACTTGTCATTTACTCCCATTTCACAAATTGAACTGTTATTACAAACAGATGATTAAATAATATAGCTTCTAATTAATAGAACTTGAATTTATTCGTAGATATGCAAATAAAAGTCTTGTGAGTGAAAATTTTAGAACCTATTTTTTCAGAGTAGAAATTTTATATTTTAAAGTTACAGTAACGAATTAATTTCACAAATAAAAACTTATTTAAAATAATTTTTAAGTAGTTAGAATATTCCAAATTTCAAGTATTGCCCATGAATCAATGTACATATAGACGAGCATTTTTATTGCATCAGTTATGTAACGCATAACAAAGTGCACAAAGGTGAACATGTTGTTGCCATAAATTTTCACCAAAAAGGTTAAAAAAAACAAATGACTTAGAATAGAGTATGGTGTATAGTTGGCACAAATTTTCACAAACAAAGGTAAAAGGAATAAACCAAAAAGCAACAAAGGATATGATGAAGTAGTAATTAAAAATTTTAAATTCAAATTATGAACAAGTAGTTATTGCAAGAGAATGGTTTACTTCAAAAAGGAAAAGGAGTAATAAAGACTAGAAAAATACTATCTCCATCATATTTAATTGTCATAGTATGTTTTATTAGAGTTAAATAATTTAAGTTTGACTATAAAATTTGATATTTGTTTGACTATAAAATTTAACATGCTATTTTAAAAATTTTAAAATAAAATTTTTTATATTTATAAATTACAGAAAAAATATTATACTTTATAATCATTTAAAAAATACAATTTTTACAACTGAAAATGCATGGACGGAGGAAGGAGTTGAAAGCAACATGTAACCCCAAAATACCTAATTTTGAGCAATAAAAAGGAAATGGAAAATGCACAGGCAACAGACGCGTAGATGATTAGTAAAGGCCTTGAAAAGAAGGAACTAATGATAATTGACTGGTAAAAATAATGGTGACATTATTTAGGTAATGGGCTGACCTGCCAAGAAAGGACACGTGGTTGTTCTTGAAAATGGTCCTCTCATGGAAAGTCCATGAACTCCCTTTTGTTTTTTGTTTGTATTTAAGGGTATGTATATGCACAAAACCAATTCAAAGGCATTTTGTCTGTCTGCTGCATTGATTGGAGTTTGATAATTGAAAATCTACACGTGTCCTCCTTGAGTGCACCAGTTGTACTCTCTCTCTCTCTCTCATGTGCCTCACAGGCTCACAAAGAAAAAAGAAAACAAAAAAAAAAATCTTGAAAAAGGGGCATTAAAGAGAGTGTGTCTGCAAGCTGTTTCGGTTAAAGGGTTCTTGTTGGTAAGCTTAATTTTCCACTGTTTTTGTTGAGTTTTGTGTAAATTGGACAGTTTTCTTTTTTTTTTTTTAATTTAAATTTTATTGTATGTTCTTGGATAATTTGTTGCATAAAGATTTTCTCTTTTGTTGTTGGGGTTGGAGGAAGGAGGAGAATATATTTAGTAAATGACTTATATTTCAAGAGGTGGATATGAGTTGCCTCAGATCCATGAAACCCAAGTTTACATGTGGCAAAAAGGTTGAATATCTTCATAGGGTTTTCTTGTGATTCTTGATTAGTTGTCTGTTTTTCTTGCCTCCTAGGTTGCTTTCCATGATTCTATCGCTTTCCCTTCTTGAATTCATGGATAAGGCTTTGATTTTTGTCGTTTCCCCCCATGTTGTTGTGTATTTAAGGGTTGGTAGTGGTGAAGATATATAGGATTTGCTCTTCTTAGTCTTGTTTCGTCTCTTGAAGATAATTGCATGATTCTAGTATTAGGTACAAGAAAGACCCCCCAAGTCTGCTCAGTCTAGGACTGCCACAGATAGACGTTTGGATCTGTTTATAGAAGCAGATTTCCTTCACTTCCTTGGTTATCTCACTCATCTGGAGCTAGTTCCACCTTTTGTTTGATGTTGATAGTGTACCCTGTACTTCCCTTAGTGAGCTGTTGACTGAGATCTTCTTGCCTCATTCAATTTTATCTCTTCCCATTTTTGTGGATTCTTACCTCATTCTTGGCGCGCTTTTAATTTAGCTGCCTTTCCCCATTTTTATGGATTCCTTCCTCAATTCTCCTTGTGCTTTTAATTTAGCTGTCTTTCCCCATTTTTGTGGATTCCTACCTATTCTCCTTGTGCTTTAATTTAGCTTGTCTTTCCCCATTTTTGTTGATTCCTACCTCATTTCATTGTGGTTTCAATTTTGCTATTTTACGGCACTTGTGAATTTCCCTTTAAAGCAGTCCTACTCTGTGAAACATAAAATTTGGAGCAATTCGTTGCTGGTACCACAGAAGGTGCTGCACAGACTAACGCGATTGACTCACTAGTTGGGAGAGAGATAATTCGTAGCTTTTGCATATGGTTTTCACTAGAAAGATTTAATGGAAGAGATGTCTCCAGCTGTTGCTGTTACACTCAGTTTAAGCAACTCTATCTGTGATAATCCTGCAATTTCAAACCATGTAGAAATCACAAGGCTCAAATTAGTGACTGACGCAGCTAGCTTACTTTCAGATCCTGCATCTTTATTGCATGCTGAATCAAATTCCAGTTGGCATGGAAATAGCAACGGTATGAAAGTTGAAGTTGGTAGAGTTCCCTTTTTAACTCTAGGGGAAAGCTCTGGAAAATGTAGTCTATCACAGACTGTATTGGGAGGTGAAAACAGCTTGATTGTTAGCGATAGCATCATTTCCGGAAGCGATGAAGATGAGATTTTATCTGTTGTAGAGGACCCATGTGGAATTAATGGTGAGGAGTTGTTGCCACTGGGCGCTAGCTTACAGTTAAGCTTGCCAATTGCAGTTGAAATCGAGGGTATTGACAATGGACAAATAGTTGCCAAGGTCATAAGTTTGGAAGAAAGGAGTTTTGAGAGAAAGGTCAGTAATACAGTAGCTGCTCTTCCAGATGATGAAATTACTAGTGGCCCTACACTAAAGGCATCTGTAGTGGCCCTTCCAGTGCCCAGTGAGAAGGAGCCTGTCAAAGAAAGTGTTAAGAGTGTGTTTGAATTGGAATGTGTACCACTCTGGGGTTCTGTATCCATCTGCGGAAAGAGACCGGAAATGGAGGATGCTGTTATGGCCGTTCCTAATTTTATGAAAGTTCCTATCAAGATGTTTATTGGTGATCATGTGATTGATGGACTAAGTCAAAGTTTGAGTCACCTGACGTCTCATTTTTACGGAGTATATGATGGTCATGGAGGATCTCAGGTATAATGATTCTTGTATGTTTTTCTCTTGATTAATTAGCCAATTAAGTAAGTCAATTTTGCATAGATTGTTTAATTCCGTAGCTTGGGTTATTTTGTTTGCACTTCACCAACCATTTATCTCATGATTTCAGCTGTGTAGTTTTTCAGAGTTTCTGTAAAATCTATATATGTAACCTAGTTCTCAAGTTTAACTTCCTGGATGTGTGTTCCACATCAATTTGAGTCTTGATCAATGGCAATCCAATGACAACTAAGCTTATCATAACTGACTACTGATCCTTCATGCAGGTTGCGGATTATTGCCGTAAACGTGTTCATCTAGCATTAGTTGAGGAGTTAAAAC
>JBDJHY010000078.1:26722837-26736008 GCA_039654485.1 Withania somnifera
CAAGGTCAAGTATTAAGGAAAAGAAGATTGTAAGAAAAAAATGACGGAAGAAGAAAATGAGGGAAATGGAACAAATTGAGTCAGTCACTAAGTTCCTAAATCATGCCCTACCAACACTCAACCCAACATTATAAGCCGAACAAAGTCCTGACATGATTCATGTCATCGTAATGAATGCTAGCTTACAATTGATATGGGCAAGCCTATGGCTATTATGTATACAATGTAATCTCTTTTTGAGTGTGAGAGGCTATCTTCCCAGTCCCAATATTTTATAAAATTTCACTGTGTGTAATACTTCTTTGTTGTGAGAGCAAGTTGATACTCTAATCAGTTTTGAATGAGTTAATGCAGTAGTCTAGGGGATATAAGTCTTGTGAAAGGTCTTTCAATGTGTCCTCGATAAGAATCGCAGTGTGGGGGATAGATGTAGTTAGTCGATACGATATGAGGCCTATTGAATGTGTGTGCTGAGATAAATTGTGTACAAGGGGTGTTTTAAGTGTTTGATGTGTACTATTTTTGTTGTTGCTCGAGGACAAGCAACTGTTTTAGGTTGAGGGTGTTGATGTGATGGTATTTTACGTCACATTGTGGACTTAAAATACCAAAAATAAAGCATGTTCTTGATTAATAACAGTGTGTTCTAACGCTTTTGTTGAGCATTTACAGAGTTAAGGTAATATGTAGAAGTATGCAACAATTGTACAGAAAAAGGGTGATTTTCACTTAAAAGGAGAAGGTTCGCCTGCTGTCAAATGAATCGTCTAACCCAATCTCCCAATAAAAATTACACTGGATGACAACACTCAAACAGGCGACACAACAAATGAACTACCTGGGTCAGACGATTTGCCTGAAAGATTCGCCTAAGTGAAAGTTCACTGGTTTTAAAGAATCAGGCGGCCCCGAGATGTCTCGTCTACTAGGAGACGGTTCGCCCAAGTAGTGTCATTCAATGGAAAACTCACTGGATTAAAGAGGTGACAAGCGGAAGACCAAAAGGTCCATCTGTCACTAGACGAGTCGCCTACTATTTCGTCCAAGATAAAAAGAAGGCCCAGTTAGTGTTATGAAGGCCCAGTCCGAGTTTCTGCTATTGCACTTACACCCTAGCTCTATAAAAGGTTAATTTTATCATCATAACACATTAAATCATATTACATCTTAACATATATTCTTACATTTCTAGTCTTGTAATTCCAGGGTTTGATACCCTTATTTTTGCAAGAACACAAGTGTTGAATTCTTTTGATCGTTATTTTACAATCAGTTGAACGTTTACTTCTGTGGTATGTTACTCATTATGTTATGATTTTTCTATTGTAGTATGATATTAGTTGTGGGCTAAACCCCAACCCTAGGGTTGTGGGATCCATGGGTTAAACTATATTAGGGTTGTAATCTACATACGTTGTTGCATCTATTCCAACATATGAACATAATCTCTATGTAATAAATGACTTTTAGTGGTTACAAAATCTAGAACATGCCTAGGTTTAACTAGCACTAACCCTGTGGATAAAACTAGGAGCTGAGATTATGCTAAGAAATTCAGAGTGTTCACCCTTATTTAATGGTTGCTGCTGAAGCAAGAGTAATCGTCTTGAGTTATCATAACAAATACAATGCACTCGTTCACAACCCTAACTCGGTGTAAAAGAGCTTTACTTAGGATCAAAGGTTGGAAAACACTTAAGTAAATAGCTTTGTATTTGTACGTAACTCTATGTTTAGGAAGGATTATACAACTGTGTAAAGATTACAATTCGAAGGTTGGTTGAACCCTGGTGAACATGAACCTAGGTTAACAATACATTTGAATAAATCAACAGTCATTAACAATCACAACGAATATTGCAATAAAATAAATCCTCCATTTCACTTCCCGTTTATCACTAGAAACAAGCACTGATTGTTAGCTACTATTGTTGGGTGTATATCTGACACCCTATTCCCTGTGGGATCAACCTCAACCTAGTTGGGTTCTATATTTGACAACCGACTGCTTATGCTTCAAAAGAAAGTATAGTTTGGGCGTTATCACGGTACCACCATGTGAGATGGAGGATTCCCATCCCAAACGGCGATGGAAAGATTAAGGTTCAGTAACACTATCAAAAGTTGTGGCACAAAGGTAACAGACATTGGACCGTTGTCTAGAACATCGGTCACTTTTACCGTTATGTCGCGTCGTTATAAGAACTCAACCATCAGTTTTTCATTTTTCTATTTAATAAACCACCCTCCACTTTCTCCCATTCATCCCACTCACATCACAAAGCATTTTTCTTGTTTTCTTACTAAAGAACTCACTCTTGTTCATTATCATCATCTTTGTTTATATTGCTCATTTTGAGGTTAGAATTTCACCCTGATTTTCAATTTGTCTCATGTATGTAAGCATAGCATCCTTGAAAGTGAATCTTAAACTGGTTTTATACTAGCCTAAGCTAATATTGGTCTGATTATTTTTGCGTATTATGTTTGCCTAGTGAAAATATTGAGGGTTAGGGCAAATCCTGCTTTTTGGGTTAGGGTGTTTGGTTAATTTTATAAAATGTCAAGCCTTTGTTGATATGAATTGTTTGAAAATTAATGCCTTTGTGTTTTAATTGACCATTCCCATTATTGTGATCCTAATTATTTGCTTTGGTTGTGTCTTATCTTTAGATATTGCATTATAAAACACCAAAATTGCATTGTAATTAAGTTTTGGAACTGGGTGTGTTGAATCCCTGAAGGTGATCACCATAGTGGTTAACAATGATCTCATGTATATGGGTTCTTTATCGCTGTCTCTAATGGAGGTCACCACCGTCTCAACGGCACCTGCACCTTTGTTTCTCTTGGTTTCTAACTCGTTTCAAATTGGGTACACCGTTTTGCAGGTCTATGACACCAAATAAGTCAATTACAAAAAACCAAAGGCCAAAGGAATAGTTATCTGGGAAGATGACCTGGAAGAGGAAATCCCAAGGAGAGATCAACCATCCCGGGGTCAAAGAAAAAGTAAACTCAGAGATGAAACTTTAAAGTCCTTTGATTCTGATGCTCCAATCAGATCACCACAACCACAATCTCCTACTTCTGACACTTTTTCTCCATTGCGTGTGAGTTGGTATGACTCAGACAATAGAGAAGAGGTTGAAGGAGCAACCACCCTAATCCATACTCCATTGTCTACAATAGATCCTTCACCAAAAAGAAGGAGTCAATAGATACCGGGCCAAATAAAGGCCACACGGAAACAAAATTGCTTTATGGTGACTAGGCAGAAGATTATAATTGAAGAGAAGTGGTTGTCACTTTTAGGTTTGGATGAAAAGTGTCAGGCCATTTTGGAGCAAATTAAGAAGCAAGGTTCCTAGAGATACACCCAAGAATTGCCCAAATTTGTTTCAACTTGGGTCCGGGAGTTTTACTGTGCCTATGCCAAGGCATTTCCTAAAAAGAAAAAGAAGAAGATTGATCCAGCCACATATCCAACCATGGTCAGAGTTCATAGGGTTGAGGTTTCTTGCGGTCGTTTCTATCTTTGAGGTGTGGGTTACTAGATATGAGGTTAAATATTAATTGGATCATATACATTGACGTCGGATGAGTTAAGAGGCTGGCTTTAGGTTTGATGAGTAGAGAAAGCCCCCCATGAATTAAATTGGGTGTGCAAATTAATAAGTGGTTCATTAATGTTATAGATTTCTATTGGTTGGCATTTATCAGTGCGAACTTATTTCCCTCGCTGCATGAATTCATTGTTCGCTTTCAGAGGGCTGTGATGATTGTTTCCATCATTGACAGGGAACCAGTTAATATTGGGGCGATAATTTAAGATGAGATTGTTGAGAGGGAATGGGGGACGAAGGAGACTACGACACTTGCATTCCCATGTCTTATATCTGAGTTGTGCTATAGGGAAAGGGTCCCTAGGATTGAGGAATGAACATTGAGTTCGAGGTACTATGCACTGTTAATTTCACCTGCATTGAGCAGGAGATGTAGTATGAGTTAAGCCACCAGCCTGGCTTTATTGAGGATACTGCAACAGGTTTTGCTGATGAAGCTGGAGATACAGATTTCACAGCAGCTGGGGCAGACATACCAGCAACCACTCTAAGTAAAGCATAGGGAGTACCTATTCGAAAAGGGATCATACCACTTGTTGCAGCCCCTCTACCTATTTCTTCACCAGTTCCTTCTCCTAGTGGGTCCATAGAGGCACCACAGTTTCATCCTCCACCTCCAGTTCGGCCTCCTCCAGTTAGGCCACCACCAATCAGGCCTCCTACATATCAGGTCATGTCAGGCCCCAAAGGGCCTGTATCAGCTGATGAATCCCAGGTGATCCATGCCAGCAGAGCAGCGGTCGATCAGGCTTGGGAATGACATGAATTTATTGGTCATGAATTAAGTCAATGCAACTATTAGACTCGTAGAACAGAATATGCAGGATCTGACATTTACTATACAACGGTATGGGTCCCGACTTGAGGACTTTGAGGCTACATCTAGAGAAGGCCAACAGGCCCAAGGTAGGGGTGCCAGTATTACTCAGAAGGATTGGCAGGAGATGATCGACATAGTGGCTCAGTTGCAGGCTTACCTGAAAAAGGCCACATAACAGACCTGACACAGGTATTTGGGGCCCTACAGCCATCTGAGCCTCCATACGCAGAGGAGCTTCATCGGGCAGCACAAACACAGGCGCCCACTATGCAGGATGAGGTACCTACTACAATATGATCATGTTAACGTATTTGACAGTTTGTGGGATCTTGATGCCCAACTGCTTGCTGTGGGGTTGGCTCGCTCTGTCTAGGACACATCCATAGTTTTCATCCATAGTTTTGGGTCTAGCAGAAGCAAAGCCACAGGGGACACTTTTGATCAGGCCACAATTCCGATTGATTATGCTCCACCTCCATCGTAGGCTTGAGATGCTCAAGAGACCTTTACTCATTCCCTACTTTACTTTATTTATTGCATTGGGGGCAATACATATATTTTTTTGGGGGAGGGAGTAGTTTATTGGTGGTCTGTAATTTAAAACTCCTCCTTTTTCTTTATGTTAGACTATGATGATGATATGACTTGATTTGGTTTGATTGTTTTATTTGTTTGTTTAAATTTTGGTTTCATTAGTTTTATTTTGTTAGCTTTGTTAATTATTATGTTTATTTACTTTACTTTTGCTTTATTTATTTTGCTGGGCCTACGTAAGAAAATGGTAGGAAGATTCCGTATTTGAATCGTAGCATGTTGTGGTACTTCTAATTAGCTATGCATTTTGTCGGTTGTTTTCATTATTAAATTTTGAGACTCACTGGTTTTTAAAAGAATGCCCAAAAATTTATTTTTAAAATAAGGTTGGCTATAAGAAATGAACCGATCATTTGTTGCATGGTCACTTGCATATTTCATTGACTACGTATTCACTAGCCATACTTTGTGTGATGATTAGGAAATGCCATTTGAAGGAATGAACTTGTTGCATCTAGAATGAGTAGCATGCCATGTGTGGTGGGATTTGCATAGATTGCATGACATGTGCCTCATCTAGAACTTGTCTTATTGGTCCTTTGTACATGATGAATATGGTGTGAATGAAGAAATGATCTTAGGCTATTGATTGAGTGAACCCTTTAAATTGACTAACTCCTAGCCCACCAAACTGTGAGGAGATCGATCTAGTTTGACACATTTTTAGCCTTAGATTTCTTTGGAAACTACATTACAAGCCATGACCCATTTCATTGACTATATCCCTTGATTTGAACGAAAACCGATCTTGAAGCACTAAGGTGAAGGGTACATACAACTTAGGCTTGACAACTTAAGTTGCGGGTGTTGTCAATGGTGATGGTCTTAGCCAAAGTTGTTGTTGATAGAGTTTGAACAATGAAAGTTGTCACTCTTTCTTCCTTGATTGAGGTTTTACCCTTATATAAAAAAAATAAAAAGAGAAAAGCAACACACACAAAAAAAATATTGTAGTCTAGTAGTAGTATGTAAATAGTGAATAAAGGTTGTTGATGATAAAGGAAGAGGAGGAATCATGAAATCAAAATGATCAATTCAAAGAAAATGGTCCATGGTTAGAAAACCCCTCATGATGAGATTGATTAAAGATTAGTCTAGGGTATCACTTGTAGTGCTTCTAGAAAGGTGAGTCACTAATATCCAAATGTTATCCCACCTTACCCCTAGCCTACATTTCAAGCTAAGAAAAACCCTTTGAGATCTTCGTTCTTGTCATGTTTTAATTATGCATCGGAGAAAAAGGGCAAGATTATTGCATGGTGTTTATGCATGTAATCATCTTTGTAAGAGTGAGTGTTCGGAATCATTCCCGTTATGCATCTTGTAGTAAGTAGCAAAGAGAATTTCTTTGGTGTGAGGGTATCTCAATCTCATATATTTTGAACAAAGAGTGAATTCATTTGGTGTGCTTGAGAACAAATGTAGATAGTGAAGCTTAGTCAATGTAGGAGACTTGTAAATCATGAATAAGATGAGAGGTTGTGAGCATGGAACCTTAGTTTTCATTAAGAGGGCACGAATGTTCCAAAAGATTTAAATGCATGGCTATCAAGTTAGTCCCATTTCTTAGCTACTATTCTCTTGGATTGGTTGATTTCCTCGAGGATGAACAAAAACTTAAGTTGGGGGTGTTGATGAGTGGTCAAACTACCACTCAGTGAACCTAATTACATCACAAAATTCTTAAATATTTTTCTAAATTTTAATGTTAACTTAATTGATTTTCAGGTGAAACATAAACTCAAGGAAAAGGGAGCTGAAATGCAAAATTCTGGACAAAAGTGTGAACATGAAGGACATAAATTCCTACTACTGACGTAGACGGCGGACCGCCATCCATCAGGGTGATACCGCCGTCCCACTTGGGTAGTACCACCGTCCAAGCACCAATGCCTCCTTCGTTGATTGAAAAGTCTGTCCAAGACTGCAGCCAATGAATGACATGGCAGACCGCCGTCCTAGACGGCGGTGGCCCACTTTGGTCGCCATTATGGGAATTTTAGCTGAAAAGTGAATATTTTTGAAAAGTATATAAATAGTGATTTTGAATATTTTTAATATATCAATACATTTTTACTTATTTTTTGAGAGGAGAGAAGAAAACACGATACTTTTGAGTTGATTTTGGTTTTGAGCTTAGATTCAAGGTTTCAATCGAGTAGATTTATACTTGTTTGAATGATTTTGATTTGTAAATCTTCAAGGATGGTAGGTTACGAACCTATAAAAAGTGTAGTCTCTTTTACTTTCTCTATGCTTGGCTAATTTCTCTTACTTGGAGGTGTGCATAACGATGGGTGTTAATTAACAACTACTGGTGTTGGGATTTTAGCCGTTTATTGTTATTTCGATCATGGGTCTCTTAATAATTTCGTATTTTGTTGTGAAATTGAGGTTGCAAACTCGAATCGAATTGTTAGCCAACATTAGTAACCATGTGAGTAGGACTAACTCTTCAGAAATTATCAATAGTATCAATTTGGGATTAAAACCCATCTAATTTAACATGCTTAGAGATGAGTTGTTACGTAATGAAGCAATGAGTTGTTTTGCAACATCCTATCGAGTGACTAGAATGACAACCAGGGCGTTAAGATAGAGATGTTTTAAGCCTCTATTTATGACCGAGCTTACCCAAATTCGTCATATGTAATTCATGCTAATTGTCAAACACCCTCGTTAGCAATTAACTACATCAATGCACATCTCCAAGCTACTTAACACTGTTGAATTAATTCAATTGTGTTTGGTATCGATAATACTTTTGTCGTTCAAAGATTTTCCACATTTGTAGAAATAAATCTCCCCCCAATTTTATTTCTTCCTTTTATCGAAGTTAACTAGCACTAAAGTAGTGAATTTCTACACTATAGTAAAATTGAACTAATTCGCTCCTCGTGGGATCGCACTTTTGGGTGTTATCAATCTGTGAGTATCAAATCACATATGGTTATACCAAGGAAAACTATTTTAGTACATTTTGCAATTAGTATTTGAGTTGATACTGAGTTATGAAAATAGTGATTCTAAAATGTATTTCAAGTGAAATTACATTTTTACTCATAAATCTTCTAACTATCGCATTATTATTATTTTCCAAATGAATTTAAGGTTCAGGCTGAACTTCTTCAATCTCTATGCCAAGGTCAGATTTACATGTAATATGAGTTTGCGGGAACTTAACCGAAATTTGTCTAAAATTTATGCATATATTAAAAATTTATTAAAATATCTTATTGTAAATTTATTTATTATTATAATATATATATATATATATATATATATAAATAAACTTGAGATCAGTGTATAAATTTATAAACTTTATTTAAATACTGATTTGCCCTCACCATAAGCCAAGAGTTAGTCATATGATGCTTGGAGACATAAAACACAAGACGTGGGATGTCAATATCACACGATATCTATCTTGTTCTTTTTTTCTTCAATCTTTACTTGAAATACGGTATCTGAGCTGGTGCATGTATCCCTTGTCTTAGGGCTGGAAGCAAGGTCTCTAGTCTCAACAATTCTCTAACTCTCATCAAAGTATATCGCGCAATGGTAATTATTCTTTCTTCTTTAATTAGTAATTCTCGAGTTTGAGCTCTGAAAATGATGTTCTCTCTAATAGGAAATGTTAGAAATGTCAATAGTGAATCCGAACTAATCGAGCGTAAATTCTTATACTAATGGGTAAAAGGCATTCTCAAGTCTTAATATCAATTCTCACTCAGTTGGTGCCTTATGCATTGCCATGGTTTTGACTTTTGATGAGCGGATGGATCATGGATCTTTCCGTGGTGCTAGCTAGAGCTAGACTGCTAGTTAATTGTAAATTGTTTTATATGAAGGAGGATTTAAGGGATTGAAAATGACTTCAACATCTGGATCCAACTAGGCTAGAAATAAGGGGCGAAAATAGAATAGAGGTTATATTCATTGGGATTCAATAATTTCGGCCCAAACTCTATATACATAAGAATTTAATACATATATGTATATAAGAACAAATTTTCAACTTAATAATCAAAGGAATCGGATAGAATTTCAAACTCGAACTCATAAAACTTACATATTAATTCTTAATCTACTATTAACGAATGACTTCAAATTTATAAAATTTAAATTCTGAATCTGATTTGGCTATGTACTATTGTTCTTTTTGTTCCTTTCTCCTAGTTGTTGCTCTTGCGTTTAAGCAATTTTGTATGCTGGCTGTAACAAGCGTTGAAAGTTATCCTTAAAAGTTATCAAATTTCATATGATTGGTTCAAAGATACTTTCATTACAAAG
Organism: Withania somnifera; assembly: GCA_039654485.1. Lineage (NCBI taxonomy): Eukaryota > Viridiplantae > Streptophyta > Magnoliopsida > Solanales > Solanaceae > Withania > Withania somnifera. Next base: position 26,732,171 of record JBDJHY010000078.1, read on the forward strand.
TACGCGGTATTGATATTGATTATAGGCTGTCATTCTTAAAATTGCAGCAGCGAAGCATGTGAAAAATTCCCAAGCCTTTCATCATACACTCTACACTTAAGTTTCATTATTTAATCACAAGATAATACATAATGAATTTTCAATATTCCCCACAACTGCTCCATTTCCAACCCCACAAGTAATCTTACAACTCCCAAATCCATAATCTTTATATATTTTACGGAGTATAATTATATTCAAGTCCTTAATTTATACATCCAACAAAAAGTGCCAAACCCAAAGTCTTTAAAGAAGCAATACCAATACAACCACAAACCCGAAAAAGCAAAAGCAAAGAGCTAAAACCAAGCTAAAGTTTGTATCCAAAAGAACTCCTTTTAGCCTAAATCAATGGCAGATGATGGGGAAAACTTGACCCCATTTTGGCTACAAAACACCACCGATCTCCGCCGTACAGAACGGCTCCGCAACCGGTTGTCATCTGTCTTCTTTAACGCCGGAATCTTGCTCATTATTCTACTTGTAACCGCGGTTTTCTTCTTAGTTTTCATAGTTCCTTCGACTCTGTCTATATTTAAACCAAGCAATGTAAAGAAAAGCTGGGATTCTGTTAATGCAGTGTTGGTTCTAGTAGCTGTGATCTTTGGTTTTCTCAGCAGAAACAGAAATGAAGATAGAAATCCCAATGAATATCAGCAAATTGCTTCACCAATTAACAGAAATGAAGTTCAAAAATCGAACCCATCGACACCAAATACTCGATGGTTTGATGAAATTCGAAATCCAAATCCAACGACACCACGCACGTGGTTCGATAATAAAGGCAGGAATTCCTTTAACAGTAATGGTGGCGGTAGTTTGAGGAGGAGTTTTAGTTCATATCCTGACTTATCTGAAGTGTCACCAAGGTGGATCTCTAGTGAAGATCATTGGCGATTCTACGACGATTCTCGTATTGATACTTATCGATTTTCCGATCCAGGTCAGCTAAATCGTCGTCGTAGCTGGAGAGAATATGATCGTTCTTCAGAAGCTGAAATTAGAACCATTTATGAATATCCTTCAGAAAACAAAGGGGTTCCTACATTTGCTCCACCAGTTTCAATTCCACCGCCATCTCCGCCTTCACCTCCGCCGGCTCCTGCACCTGAGGAAGTGAAAAAAGCATCTCAGAGTGTTCCGCGTAAAAAGGAAAGAGCAAGTAAGAGGAAGGAAAATCATGAGCGAGACGCAAATAAAGTTCTAATAGCACCGGCGACGCTTCCTCCTACTCCACCACCACCTCCGCCACCACCTCCACCGCCATTGCCGCAATACGTAGAGCAGCGGAGCAGTAAAAGTGACCGGAAAAGAGGGGGAGCAAGTGCAACAAAGGAGTTTATTAACTCTTTGTATCACAAAAAGAAGAGAAAGAACAGATCAAAAAGCGTTGATAATTTTGATGCTCTTCTCCACAAATCAGTACCTCCTCCTCTCTATCACGAATGGCCGGTATCATCCACTCCACCACCACCACCTCCGCCGCCACCGCCGCCACCGCCACCACCTCCTTCTCTGTTTCAAAACTTATTCACATCCAAAAAAACCAGAAAAAAAAGAAATGCTCCTCCACCACCACCACCTCCGCCAGTCAAGGCGGTGCCTGTTAGAATATCAAGACCAAATACCCAAACCACCCCATTCAATAGAGCTCCAGCACCAAAACCAGTGAAAATTCGAAGCTTCGATAGTGCAGAAGAAAACTTAAACAGCGGAGGAGAATCGCCATTGATACCAATTCCACCGCCACCTCCCCCGCCGCCGTTCTTCAGAAAACACGCCTGGAAATTCGTAATACAAGATGACTACGTGAGGATAGACAGCACTGTCAGCTCACGCTCTGGATCACCTGAACTTGAAGATATGGATTCAGCTGACAACACCCCGACGGCTGAAGACGTCGGTTCCGGTGAACGGACGGCGTTTGCACCGTCGCCATTGTTCTGTCCAAGCCCAGATGTAAACACAAAAGCTGAAAACTTTATATCAAAGTTTAGAGCTGGATTAAAGCTAGAAAAAATCAACTCCTTGAAGAAAAATGATCTAGGCCGAAGCTTATCAAATCTTGGGCCAGGAGTAAGCCAGAGTTAGATTTTGATTCTTTTTTTACCACATTGATTGATTTGTTAAAGTTCTCATTTTTATTTTTACACTTTTTTTTCATGATTGAGATTTGAGGTGTTTTTCAAGTTGTGGCATACAGTTTCATCAGTGTACAGAAAATAGAGAGGTTGTAAGAAAAAGATCATAGGTTAGAAGTTGGAATGAAGATTTGATAATTTTTTGTTTTTGTTTATGTGGTTGTAGTATTTGATAAATTGGCCATGTTGTTGACTAGCATAAGTTATGCAAGTAATGTGTGATTTTGAATAATCCACCATGATGAATGATTGTATTGATAAGAAGAAATAATATTCGATCTTTGATTCTACTGATTGTGGAGATATTTTGTTAAGTGATAGCTGAAATGTATTTTCAAATTAGATGTTTTTAAATATTTATCTCATCGGAACATATGATACTCATTTATTGGTTCGATAAACATGTGGTACCAATACATATTTTTTCATAACTAATTGTCCTATTTTCACTTGGATTCTTAGTCTATGGGGCAGGTAAAGTTTGTTACGATAAAATGTGGTACCAGTATATATGTATAATTCTTTCTTACCATACTGATTGATTTGTTAAAGTTTTCGTCCCAAATGCACAAACACTGAAAGGTGATTGTGTATAGAAAATAGAGAGCTCGGTAGAAAAGGATTACAACAGAGAGTTCATCATAATTGGTCATGTAATTGACTAGCATAAGTCCCGCAGAAATTGAATTCTATTGCTTGTATAGATTTTTGCTCTTTGATAGCTGGCTTCTACCTAATAAAGGTCATGATAAATTGATGAATATTTTTTTATTTTTAACTAAAAATGTTAAATTCGTATTTTAACGTACTTTTTTTATTTAAATTTAAATTTAATTGGATCAGTATGCAAGGAGAACATATGGAAAAAAAAAAAAAGAGATGAAAAAGATAGTTGACTTGTATTTTCAGTTGAAGGGAGGGACACAAGGCTGGGTGAAAATTGCCAAGTCATTTGGATTTTTAGGGACATGGGCCAAGTAGAGTTGTTGAGTGATGGTTGCAACGTGATGTTGACACTCATTTGCAATTATTACATTAGCATTCACACTTTTCATTCCCTTTTCCATGTTGCCTTTAACACATCGTAACATATGTGCGTATATCATCTGCAGGTGGATGTAGCTTCAAGGAATCGGTTCATCTAGTACATTATTCTTTATGAGAAATACGTTTTTGTGTACGAATTACTTAAAATCACAATAAAAAGTAAAATATGAATCTATAACTTTTAAGATATAATGAGTTCAATGTCAAAAACACTAGTAACATTAGAAATTGAGCATATAAAATTTAAATTTTGAATTCATCTCTGACTATATATATATGAATTACAATTTTGAGATGATATGATTTCTTGTAAGTGATGGTTCCCGGATGATTATCAATTAGGTAGCTGGAGAAGTACCGTCTGGCAACCACGAATTATGAGTGAATTCCTGTAAAACAAAGCCCAGGGTGGTTCCCGGGATAGTTCTCCGATGCTTAAGTTAGTAAATAAGCAATAAGAGAAATCCAAGAATATTGAGTGAATAGTATATGTGAGCTTCCCTTTGCTTCTGAGTTTCTTGGGCTTTTATAGATGTCTTTGATGCCCAATTAGGGTTAGTTACCTGGAGTAATTTCCGAGCTTGCTGTAACTAATCATGACAATCCTACCA
>JBDJHY010000078.1:26770544-26782371 GCA_039654485.1 Withania somnifera
GTAGTCCGCACGACGTCTAAGATCAAAACCTGATGATTTTTCATCATTTATATCAATTTTTTACAAGAATCTGTCATCATCTATTAACCTTAAAAAAAGGGTGGAATATAAATGGTACATAAATAATAATAACAATTTAATAATTTAATAACAGAAGCAAAAAATATTTTAATTTTGTTCATTTTTAATTTTTAAGTAGTCTAAGATCCACTATTCATTATGAGATATACTACTAGAAAGATAATTCTAATAAAATCTTAAACACCAATTGTATACTTATCAAAATTATAATAAAAAACATATAGCATAAAAAACATACCTCTTAATATATCTTCATATCACCGGAGTTATCCACCTTCCTGACTCAATCTTCCCTAATTTTTTTCACCTGAAATTTTTAAAGGGATAATAGCCTGGAACAAAGGATTTTCTCAACGGACTGTCCTCTAAAGATTATAAGAGATAAAATTTCTTAAACTAGTATGTTTCAAAGTATAATTTTTCTAAGTATATTTCTTAGGTTTTATGATATTAGAAGAACTTATCTTCTATAGCAGTGATATCAAATAAATAGTAAATCTTAGACTAGATAGAGTTTTTAGCTAAACATGAGAGAATTTCAAGATTTTAGAAAGAGAGAGAATGGTTATAACTTTGGATGATCTTCACATTAGAATGAGAGGCTCTTTATAGAGATAACCTCATGGCATGGCTTACATCATTGCTTACATCATCACTCTAGTAGTACAAAAATAATTACATCGTTGCTTACATCACAAATAGTAAAAAAATAACATCATTGCTTTCATCATAAAAAAAAGTTAATAAAAAAGATTGATATTTTGTCGGTAACTTTATATCTTGTTGTATTCATTTTCATCCTCTTTTGTTGATATTTGTATCATTTTGTCATACTCTGCTTGTCTTCTTTTGTTGAATAATTCCATGGTAATATGGTCTTCTGCATTTGCATTGGGCTGTAATATATTGGGTTTCATGTATTTGAATTACATAATCCCTAATATGTTGGGCTTCATGTATTTAAATTACATGATCCTTGATAATATTATATTGGGCTTTCAAAAAGGATTAGCTCCTTTTTTTTACCCTAATTGATATTAGAAGTAGTAATATTAATAACAGGTATTTTTCTTTGTCCTATTATTGAATGATATTGTTCTATTGTTTCCTTTGCATGTACATGTTTCAAATAAATGATTCTGTCATGCATCGGGGTCAGTTCCATTGTATCTTGTGTTAATATGTCATTGTTGTAATACAAGGTAATAATTTCTTCTACATCACCTCCTTTAGAGGATTCAACAATACAAGCTATTCGGGTTTTTATCATGTCTGATAATTTGTTCTTGAATGTAATAAGTCCGATGGCTCTTTTGACACTTAACAATTCTTGAAATTTGTCAATTGTACATGGTATGAGGTTTTTATCATCCCCATTGATTGTACTACTTTTGCCAGTTTTAAATATCTGACAAATTACTATAGGTCTTCCGGTAATATCAGTTGAAGCATCAAATATTTGTATACCATATATGCTTTTTCCAAATGATTCTATCATAGCTCTAGTAGAGTCTACTATCACATTTGGCAATTGTGCAATATTATAAAAAATATCATTTACTATTATTTTGTCAATAAATCCATCTATAAATAATTTTTTCACTACATTAGGACTAGCATTTTCACCACACAAATATCTGGGATAATTGCTTATTTTTGCACATGTCAGAATATGTGGATTAGTTTTATAGTCATAAAATTTATCAATTTGTTCATATGCAAGTGATAAACTCTGATTTGTATTTCAATTTATTAGATTCTGTTAACTGCAAAATTGTGAAGGTTGTATCTGTTGAAGATGTTGAGGCTATGGGTGGTATTATAAGTTTAGACTTATATTGTGTAGGATTTATGATTGCAAGGTTAATAGGTTTTGTCAAGGTTTTCAATTTTTCTCTATCTTTCCTAGCTTCCATTAGCTGGTTAAGAAGCTAGGTGTTCTCTTGTAATTTTTCACAAATAATATCTTCATTCTTTTGCATAATAACTTTAATACGGATAATATAATCATCAAAGCTTTTATCAGTTGTCATGGTTGTACCTACTAAGAAAATCAGCTAAAATATTTTTAGTTCCAGATATATTCTTTACAAGAAATTCATAACAAAAGAAAGATCGTCACTTTCTTCTTTTATTTAATTCTGGTAAAGGGTTAATTTTATTTATAATAAAAGATTTTACTTGAGTATTATCCGTTCTAACAATAAATTTTACTGATAATAAATGATAATGAAATTTCTTTATTCTAAATTTTACTGCTAATGATTCTTTTTCATTAATATGATAATTTTTCTCGTTAGGTTTTCATGTTCCTCCTTCATATCCACATATCTAGAATGTAGCTTTAATCCTCGTGAGAGCTTCAATGCTACCCTTGTAACTTTAATCCCTAAGAACTAGGTGCTAATGAGCTGAGGAATTTTAGACCTTTAAGTCTGATCACGGAGTTTACGAAATTATTTCCAAGGATCTAGCAGAAAGGATAAAGAAGGTGATCCGTAAGTTAGTAAACAAGCACCAAATGGCCTTCATCAACGGGAGGCAGATCATGGATGCTGCCCCAATAGTAAGTGAATGCATTGACACCAAAATCAAACGAGAAGCACCTGGGGTGATGTGTAAGCTAGACATTAAAAAGGTCTATGATCATTTAAATTGGGTTTTTCTGATCAACACTCTTGGGCAGATGGAATTTGAGTGAGGAGGCTAAGATGGATTTCTTTTTGTATTAAAACCACTACGTTCTCCATTATTGTTAATAGAAAAATAGTAGGTTTTTTTCCAACTGAAAGAGGGCCAAGACAGGGGATCGTTTATCTCCTTTCCTGTTCACAGTAACTATGGAAGGATTGGGTAGTCTAATGAGAATTGCTTCCAGTTATAAAGGATTTTTGCATCAGGAACAGGGCAGAGGATGCCATGGAACTGACTCACCTATTGTATGCTGCTGATACAGTAGTTTTTTTGTGAAGGAGAACAGGAGCAGATTTGTTATTCAAGGGTAACTCTGGTTATTTTTTGAAGCATGCTCAGGCCTTAAAGGCAACCGGAAGGAAGAGTAGTATTTTCTGGTTAAGGAGGTTATGCAGATTGAAACCCTTGCAAACATAAATTCAAGGCGGATGAGTTGCCAAAAAGGTAACTCTGGTTATTTTTGAAGCATGCTCAAGCCTTAAAGTCAACCGGAGGAAGAGTAGTATTTTTCCGGTTAAGGAGGCTATGCAGATTGAAACCCTTGCAAACATACTGAAATTCAAGGCGGATGAGTTGCCAACAGTATATCTTGGCATGCCACTGGGATCCAAACACAAAGCAATAGAGATACGGGATGGTATAATTGAAAAGTCAGAAAAAATTGGGAATTTGGAAATCCCAATACTTATCTCTGGGAGAAAGACAAAAAACACCAGGCGATGCTTCCCATCTGTTCTAGCCTTGGTAGACAGAATTACCAGGTGGTGGGAGGTGGCAGGTATCCATGAATTTAGTCGACGTGTGCGAAAGCTGGCTCGGACACTACGGTCATAAAAAAAAAACCTCAGTGCTGGACTCTATGTCGGCATATGTGATGTCCTTATTCCCAATCCCAAGATAGGTGATCAAGGCACTGGATACTTTAAGAAAGAACTTCTTGTGGCAAGGGAAAAAAATTGAGAAGGAATTTAATTTGGTGAAATGGGTGGCAGTTCAACAGAGAAAAAAGAATGGGGATCTTGGAGTCGGAATCTAATGCTACAGAAAAGTAATTTGCTATCCAAAAGGCTATGGAGATATATTCATGAGGATCAAGCTCTATGGAAAGGAGTAATCCAGCGCAAATATGGACAAGACGACCATTGGTGCAGTATTGAAGTGACCAACACTTATGGAGTTGGAAGTGTGGAGGACTATCAGAAAACAATGGGACAGAGCTAAAAAGCAATACTAAAGTTTCTGTGGGGAGGGGTGACAAGGCAAAGTTCTGGACAAACAAATGGTGTGAATAAGGGATCCAAAAGAATTGTTCCCTGGACTTCTCTCTATATGCTCTAATCCTGACTACAGAATAGAAGATACGTGGTCTACAGAAGGATGGAACCTAGTCTTCAGAAGACTTATTAATGACTGGGAAATTGTTGAGGTGGTGGAGCTCCTCAATTGATTGGTGAGTTCCCCGGAACCAATCTGGAGCCAGACAGATTAATTTATATGAATTGCCACACTTCCATGATTTATATGTGATACATGTGTACACATTAGCATTGAATATGGAACTGTTGATGTTGTTTGGGACACCAAAAGGATGGTAAATTTTCTGTAAGCAGGCTATATAAATGAGGATTTGGAAGTGCAGGCAGAACCTTAGGCCCATGGAAAACAGTTTGGGACAATGTGGCTCCAACAAAGGTGAAATGTTTCACTTGGTTGGTAGCCAGAAGAGCATGTCTGACTCATGAGGCTCTGCAGAAGAGGAGCATCAATATTGAATCAAGGTGTTGTTTGCACAAATAAGCCCCAGAGACCGACAAGCACCTATTCTTTCATTGTAAAGTGACAGCTCAGATTTGGGACCTCTTTACCAGCATAACCAACATTAAATTGGACCATGCAAAGCACACAGCAGACCTCCTAAGCTGCGGGATTAGAAGGAGAGGTGAGTTAGAAAAGATGGTGGAGATCAGTCCCCGCATGTATATGGTGGACCACAAGGAAAGAAAGAAACCGGAGAATTTTTAAAGGAAAAGAATGTATTATAGATAAGATTAAATGGAAAGTTATTACTTCCTTAGGTTTTTGGTGTAAAGAACAAGATGTAGATGAAGAGATCCAACTAGTGGGTTTCATAGGAGCTCTGTAAGTATCTCAAACTTTTCTTGTCTTTTGTTATACTTTTTTAATGCTGATGTATACAAGAACTTACCAGTTTAAAAAAAACAATAATAAAGAAGCAAATCTGGAAAAACAAAGAACGATAGTTGCTAGCCATGCATAAAGAGAACACTGAAGTGCATCTGGAAAGGGGTTAGAGTAAACAGCTCTACTTTATTATTATTTGAATCTTTTCCAGTTAAATCACAGAAGCGACTTCTTGCTCAAGTCACTTATGTGTTACTGCAACGGAACATTTTTTAAGTTGCATTGCATCGTCCATGTGATGTGAGGACCCCTCGCTTTCATCGCTCACCGCTTTAAGAAACTGAGCTATAACTTTTAATAACGCTGCACAAGAAAAAGGAACTATGTATCTTACCTCTGCTAGATGAAGATCACGTGTTTCCTCACCCTCGATTTCCCTAGCTATTCTTAAAGCTTCTTGTTCCAACTCCCTCATTTGAGGACCTTTGTCAAGCTTAGTAGTATAAAGTTCCTCATTGAATGTACTTTTTACTCCAAATAGCGTTTCATTGGCCTCAAACTGATCCCAGCCCCTGCAAGCACATATTCAGTAATATAGGAGGTGAAACACATTGCGATGTAAGCAGATAACCTGTATACACATGCTAACGATACATAATTAACAACAACCACAAATTTGACAACGGGGTAAGAAAGAAATCTTATAGGCATGTATAACTAATAATTGAAGAATAAACTGTTGAGCAACCATTCAATGCATTTATCTGGCACCACCATTGAGAAGAAAAGAACACGGGACCAAATTTGACTTTCAATAAACTTCCAATGAAGTAGAAGAAATCTTTGAACACAGGAAAGACACTGCTTTCTCCCCTTTGTAATAGGCAGCTCAAAGTAAAAGCAGAATATAAGCATGGCCTAACGATTTCCACCAGAGAAACGTTCTACTTAGAGGCATTAGAAGATTTGAATGATTCTGGAGAAGGTAAAGAAAACATGAAACTTCCCCATGCCTAATATCCAGCATAGTCCAACTCAATTCCCAACTCCAAAAAGCATTCAATTCATATATGCTTAGGTTTATGTATGTTTAATTGATGCGAAGGGTGCGAAAGAACGTGAGTAGAGAGATATCTAATATTTTACTTTCCTGATGGATTTTTTGGCCAAGACGGGAAAGGATAAAAGGAGAGACATGGCCAGGGATCAAAACACAAGAGCAGAGGGGAAAGGAACCTCTTTAATCGAACCTCTGCAACGCCAAAGAAAACCTTGAGCTTACCAAAAATACTTCAATAAGGATATTGAAGTCAACAGACACCCATTATATTTCATCTCTCTGTTAGTCAACCAAAAGAAGTTCTGATACTTCTTTTCCATCCTCCCCACTCATTCTTTCTGCTTCTCCCCTTTCTTTTGTCCTTTCTTTCATTCCAAAATATCTGTTAGAATGAATCTCCAAAGAATGCAAGAAGATCACAAACAACTAACAGAACAAAGAGAGTAAACAGCTCTCTAAGTAGAGGGAGTCAAACTAATAAAATGCTTATGTGAGTATGATCACCAATAGAGAGGTCAACACACAATCTCACTTAGAGAGTCAAGCTAATAAAATGCTTATGTGAGTATGATCACCTATAGAGAGTCAAACACAATCTCACTTGAAGTTTAACGTTTTCAGCACATTGAAGAGGTGAAAAGGAATGGGTAAACAGCAAAAAAGATGGTAACTAGAGACAGTTTCTTTTTGAATTTTTTATTTTAATAATTAGTTTTCCCAAGATCACAGAATATTTGAATAACATGTTGATAAATCACACAGTTCCTTTTTTTGGTTTGGGGTGGGGGTTGGGTTTGTGATTTATATTACCATAGCTTAAAAATTAACTACTTATTACAAATATCAGATGAACCAATCTAGATTGATCTAATTAACCTGTTCCAGTGGCCATCAAATATGTTATCCAACTCAGGACACTCAAGAGCATCATCGTCAGGCACCCAACGCTCCAACTGCCTCTCTACCTCACCATGCCGATTCTGTGATATGCATGAATCTGTCAATAGTTCCTGCTGTTTTTCCCGCACCAATTCAGCTCTGAAGACATCTAAAGTTGCAGGCACACCCTATTCCAAAGAAATAGTCCCATTATTATAGGTTTAACTGTCTTAACATATAGACAGCCATAAAATCTGATTTTAGCATTAGTCAGAAGCAATCTATAGCTTAGTCTTGCATGAAATGCCACCACAATCATACATCAAAGCATCAATCGTTTGGTTGATCATTTAAGAACTATATTAAAGTTGGAATTAGTAAATAAATAATTGGAAGCAAAAATCATAGAAGTAACACACAAACCTTTGCTATAACTTGCACAAGCTCTTTACCCGGTATTATCAAAGTCTTTGTTGGATGTTTGCTCAGAGATTCGGGAAAATTCTTCCTCCCCTGGTAACCATCTTTTATCAAGTGGGCCATTTTCAGAATAATACCTGTGCAAAGATCAATGATAGAGTAACCGTCAAACGCAAAATAGCTGAATACATGCCAGGAAAATGTCCAAAGTCATCAATACCAGATAAAATAATCTAGAAATCTATTACAATTTTCCAGACATACCAAAATCTTTGTCAGCATTTGTTGCATGAAATGTCCCTGAAAACACGGATCCGTCCATTATTTGTACTTCCACTTGCTGTCCAAGAAGACATGTACTAATATAAACTAGTCGATCATGCGAAGGGCTTTCGTATGATCCCCTTTTACCTGAAGCTCATGGCAATTAGAATTAAGGATATGAAACATTTTAGACAATTCTAAGTTAGCAGCTCTCACCTACAGTGGTCGACTTGCTGGAAGTTGTTTTTGTAGACTGCGTTCTACTCTCCAACCTTGTCCCCATTTCTTTTTCACCTTTCCTATTGCCAAATCCATTGGCAAAAGACCTTGATTGAACAGCTTGCTGCATATTGTTCCCAAAGATATAAGCAGGATGAAGTTCAGCTCAGCTTCAGCCTACACACTGCAGAGGAAAATACTCCAATAAACATATACTCCTTGCCCAAGAGATGAAATCACCAGTGATGCATATTCTTTCTCAGATATGGCATATTATCTCCACACACCAAGTTTGAGCAGAGAATATGTAAGAGTACAGGGGAAGAGAACGATACAAACGGCATCTAGGTGCAGTAAGCTCCCGTACTATCCATGGGTCTAAAGAAGGGCCATACTGAATAGGATCTATCACACACAGCCTTACCTTGTGCTTCTGCAAGAGCCAGTTTCCACAAGAAAATGAAACCTACAATGCATCTCACCAACAATAATTAAGCACATTAGAAATTGTATGTTACCCTACAACATTGAGGATTTCAACCCCACCCCACCAACAATATTCTGCTTAATGAGATATCAAAACAAAATCATCACAGTTTTTTAAAATGGAATATAATATACAATAAAATAGCAACCTGCACAACAAAAGACTACTAGTTGATAGTACAGGTGATTACCAAATTACAAATCAACATAGTTGATTCTATAAATGATGTTCTTCCTGATAAATTCACCGCATTGTTAGGCTCTTCAAATAATGTATCAACTTTGAGGAGAGTCAGAGGAATATCAACAATTAAGCCACTATTAGAAGTATTGGAAAGTTCACTAGCTTAAAATTTAACATTGTCTCGTACAAATGGAAAGCTATGACTTCAAAGTAATCCACCCCCTAAGCAAACATCACTACCTAATCCAAATGGAAACACACAAGCCAGACCTAAGCAAATGCCTTCTCAAGTAAGTAAAAACCTTCCACTGATCTTAGTACCTGCCTAGGAAAATTCATTAGAAGAATTCAAAAATACAAAAGCAAGTATTGCAGCAAAAATTGATAACTGCCAGTTTAATGAACTTATTGCTTGTTGACCTCTAGGGTGATAGGGTCTTGGCTAACCACCTGAAAGTGCCAGAGTGAAAACAGCTAAGCTTGATACCCAGGAACGGCAGAGAACCTTTTGGATCAAAATCAACCTTTCCCTATTCAATACAAAAACCCTAACCTCAGAATCCTTAAACTAACCCGCATTTGATTTTCTCCTTTCCTGTAATTTACGGGAGATGCAGCTTATAATTATCACGTAAAAGTTAACCAGTGAAGTAACACACAGAATCAACAAGAAGAAGCAATCAAAACTAAATATAAATTCACTTTAGCGTACCAAGCACAAAAGCAAAACAATCCATTACAAAACCGCACGAATCTAACACAATACAATCAACGAAAATGAAAAAACATTGTTAATCAAATGAAAAATCCAGCTTATAAGCAAGTTTTAATTAATGATGCCGATCCAAAAACAGATGATCCAAAACAAGATTAAGCAACTTACGAATAGATAGATATAGAGAGAGAAAGGGTGAAGCTGGCGATAAAGAAAGGGGATTGATTGATCGGAGACGACGACGCTGCTCAATGAAGGATGAAAATGAACACAATAGTCTTTGCGGGTCTACCGGTACGGATACCCCAACTTAGTTAGACAGACCAGAGAGAGACTCAAAAGGCCCGTTTGTTGATATGGGTTGACCCGAAATGGAGTAGTGATTATGTGCTCCCTGCATCTTCAAGTTCCCTAATTTCTTCTAAACACCTAATGTTACCCAAGTTTTAAGGCTTAATATTTTACAGCCTCTTAATTTTGGAAAAAAAAATTATAAATATTTTAAAATACTTATTAGGTAGTTAATTCATCATATAAAATAAATTATCTCTTTAAATTATACATATCGATCCTAATTAAAATTTACTTGACGTTTTAGACCTTATCTAGATTGGTGCATATAATCAAATTTTTAAGTGGTTAACTTATATTTAATTAGACGATTAAGAATACAAATTAAAATTTGAACTGAAAATATCTAATAACTATTTAATTTAAATAAATCATAATTCGAATGTCTATATAAAATTTGTTGATAAATTTAAAGGAATATATAGGCTAAGTTTTTTACCACAGCTCTAATCAAAAGATGTACCATTTGCTTACAATAGGTTGGAAGAATGAAAAAAAAATACAATAATTAAAGACAAAAAATAAAAAATGGCAAATAATAGGGCTTTATTACAAGAAAATGATCAAAGTTTAAAAATTATAAAAAATAGCACAAAACTGATCGGCTACAACTCAACCTAATCGGTTGAACTATATACAATTTAAGTTGAACCCAGTTGAACTATATACAACTTTATAAAACTTAAGTCTATATACAATTTAATTTGAACTAAATACAACCGAGTTGGGACTGAGTTAGAACAAATTTCATCAAGTTGTAGTCGACACATTGCCTAAATATGCAAGGATGTTTGCAATTTTTTAGGAAAGCCTATTTCTTATTTATCGTGATATTTTTAATTTTAGTATTTCAATATTGATTTAATAGTAGGAATCTCCAAGAATGCAATCATGGAAAGAGAAATGGATCCCAGGGTACTTGTGTATGGCAAGCTGCACATATATAAGTTAAAAGCCTAAAGATTTTTTGCTTTTATCCACTTGAATCAAAGGTCATTCAAACGCTATTTTCATTACAAATCATTTGAATATTATCAACAGTCGGCATTCCAAAGCCATTAACTTACAACAAATTCACAATGCCGAAATTTCAGACTTTAATGGTACAACATCAACTCAATCCCAACTAAACACCTATTATTCTTTGTTATTGCATAGCCGCATAGCGAGATGAGCTGCTAATGTTACAATTTACACCACCGGAAGCAAGAAATTCTGCACTGTACCTGGAAAATACCTGTCATCTATGAATATTTGAATGGCATCCAGTGGAAAGGGTATGTAAGTTTATGAATAAGATGTCAAGATGGAATGTTGACACGATGAAACTAGTCAGTAGTGACAGATGAGCACAACCATCAGTCACAAACGTAAATTGATCTTCTCAGACCACTTGAAGATATCTGAGTAAACTCGATCACCACCCAAGTCTTCACTTGTAGCGCCCGCAGCAACTCTCATTATATCCTCAATCAAAGCAAAATTTCCCAATATATCAACATGTGCACCACTCTGTGTGCCACGACCCTCTAGAAGGTTTGCAGGGGGAGCATGATAATACTCCCTTATATAAGTTTTGACACCAGATGGATTAAACCTAGTTCTTCCTCGCCATCCTTTTGCACACATGAATCCTGCGCTTAATGCAGGCACAGTTTCATCACCATCTACCGTGTAAACACCAGCTTTCAAGCAGCTAGCTTCATCCTCGTCATCAGCTGAAGTATCAATCTGGAATGGAATATTGCATCCTGCTGATGGTATCCGCTTGTAAACATATGCTCTTTCAGTTTCAATGCCAACACCATACATTGAATAGATCTCCATGTCAGGAGCATTTGGTAACCTGCAGGACAATTCGGATCAAAACAAAATGCAACAAAATTCAGCAAAGCCCCGTCACGGACGTTCAAGTTTGACTAAACTTTCTGAGAAGTCCAAAGGGGGAAAAAGGAAAAAAGAACCCAAGAGAAGAGAATTCTATGATATAATTTCCACAAACTGCAAGAAAACAAAAGCATCTAAAATGGCTTGTGATCCTAACTTTCTCCTGTTTCTAAAACAGTGTCTGAAAGGGGGAGAAAAGACATATCATTTTAAAAAACTTTAAATTCAACAAAAGACAAAAAATGTAGTAACTAAACATACAGAGAGGTAGGTGGCATACAGGTGTAAGTTAACTTCCCCCCTTCAAGCTGTCAGTAAACTAAACTTTTTTGGCTTGTTAGTTTTCTCAAACATTACATTTGTCGAATTTTAGAGAACACAAGAGACATGAGATGAGCTTTGTTTTAGAGAAAATGTATTTTACCAAAATACAGCACCAAGATAG
>JBDJHY010000078.1:26783635-26794020 GCA_039654485.1 Withania somnifera
AATAACCATAATCGTGACATCTCTCTAAATGTTTTAAGTCTCCCAACACCAAGCCTTTGTCCCCCGTTTCATTCAAGAGCTTATCGAAGGAAAACTGTCATCTTCTCCTAACTAGAACATCCTCTACCAATATTTTGCCATCCTCCCTCTTGATGCATTTCACTTGGTAACAAAGAACATTTGTTGCTAGCCCTACAACGAAAACAAGACACAAGGAGAACACTAGAGTGTAACTGGAAAGGAGTTAGTAAATTGCACTACTTTATCTATTTATTTATTTATATGGACTAGTAGCACTACTTTATTATTATTTCCATCTTTTCAAGTTAAATCAAAGAAGTGGCTTCTTGCTCAAATCACTTATCCCTTACAGCAACGAAAACATTGAAGTTGCTTTGCTTCACCCATGTGGTGTTGCTCTCGTTTTTATCACTCATAACTTTAAGAAACTGAGCTATTATAACTTTTCAGAACGCAGCACAAGAACAAGTACTATGTATCTTACCTCTGCTAGATGAAAATCACGTGTATCCTCACCCTCGATTTCCCTAGCTATTCTTAAAGCTTCTTTTTCTAACTCCCTCATTTGAGGACCTTTGTCAAGCTTCGTAGTATAAAGTTCCTCGTTGAACGTACTTTTAACTCCAAATAGTGTTTCATTGGCCTCAAACTGATCCCAGCCCCTGCAAGCACATATTCAGTGACATAGGAGGTGAAACACATTGCCATGTTAATAGATAGCCTGTATACACATGCTAGAGACATAATTCCAAACTAGCACAAATTTGACAACATCGGGAAAAAGAATTCTCATAGGCATGTATCACTAATAATTAAGGAATACAACTGTTGAGCAACCATTCCATGCATTTATCTGGCACCATCATTGAGAAGAAAAAGAACACCGAATCACATCTGACTTTGAATAAGCTTCCAATGAAGTAGAAGAAATCCTTGAACACGTGAAAGGCACTGCTTTCTCCCCTGTAATAGGCAGCTCAAAGGTAAAGCAGAACATAAGCATGAACAAACGATTTCCACTGAGAAATGTTTTAATCAGAGGCATTAGAAAAACATTTGACTGATTCTGGAAAAGGTTTAAAAAAACCTAAAATTTCCCATCCTAATATCCAGCATAGTCCAACTCAATTCCCTACTACAGAAAGCATTGAATGCATATATGCTTAGGTTTATGTATGTTTAACTAATGTGAAGGGTGAGAAAGGAGAGTAGAGGCCTAATATTTTACTTTCCTATTGGAATTTTTTGTCCAGGACGGGGAAGGATAGACTGGAGAGACATGGCCGGGCATCAAAACACAAGAACAGAGGGGAACAGAGACCTCTTTTATGGAACCTCTCAACATTGAAGAAAGCCTTGGGCTAACAAAAAATACTTCAAAATAAGGATACTGAAGTTACCGGACACCCATTACATTTCTTCTCTCTTTCAATCAACCAAAACAATATGATAATCCTTTTACGCTCTCTCCACTCATTCTATCTTTCACCTTCTCCCCTTTTCTTTAATTCCAAAATATCGGTTAGAAAAAATTTCTTAAGAATGCAAGATCATCACAAACAACTTCCAAACAAAGAGAGTAACAGCTGTCTAAGTAGAGAGAGAGAGCCAAACTAAAAAATGCTTATGTGAGTATGATCACCTGTAGGGAATCAAACACAACCTCACTTGAAGTTTAACTTTTTCAGCACAATGAAAGGTGATTAGGAATGGGTAAACAGCAAAATAGATGGTAGCTAGAGACAGATTTTTCTGAATTTTTCGATTTGATAGTCAGTTTTTTCAAGATCACAGGATATTTCAATAACGTTGATGAAACACAGTTCCTTTTGGGGGCTTGTGACTTATATTACCATAGATGGAAAAGTGACTACTTTGACAAATATCACATGAACCAAACTAGATTGATCTAATAACCTGTTCCAGTGGCCATCAAATATGTTATCCAACTCAGGACATTCAAGAGCATCATCGTCAGGCACCCAACGTTCCAACTGCCTCTCTACCTCACCATGCCGAGACTGTGATATGCACGAATCTGTCAATAGTTCCTGCTGTTTTTCCCGCAGCAATTCAGCTCTGAAAACATCTAAAGTTGCAGGCACGCCCTATTCCAAAGCAATAGTTCCATTATTATAGTGTTAACTACGTAACATATCGACAGCCATAAAATCTGAATCTAGCATCTGTCAAAAGTGATCTACAACTTCGTCTAGTATGAAATGCCACCACAATCATACATCACAGCATCAATTGTTTGGTTGATCATTCAGAACTATATTAAACTTAGAATAACAGAGAATAAGATAACTGGAAGCAAAAATCATAGAAGTTAACACACGAACCTTTGCTATGACTTGCACAAGCTCTTTACCCGGTATTATCAAAGTCTTTGTTGGAGGTTTGCTCAGAGATTCGGAAGAATTATTCCTTCCCTGGGAGCCATGTTTTATCAAATGGGCCATTTTCAGAATAATACCTGTGCAAATATCAGTAATAGACTAAGCCCCTAATGCAAAATAGCTGAATACATGCCACAACAATGTTCAAAGTCATCAATACCAGATAATATAATCTAGAAATCTATTATAATTTTCTACACATACCAAAATCTTTGTCGGCATTAGTAGCATGAAATATCCCTGAAAACACGGTTCCATCAGTTATTTGTACTTCCACTTGATGTCCAAGAAGACACGTACTAAAATAAACTAGTCGATCATGTGAAGGGCTTTCATATGATCCCCTTTTACCTGAAATTCATGGCAGTTAGAATTAAATATATGACACAGTTTAGACAGTTCTAAGTTAGCAGCTCTCACCTACAGCTGTCGACTTGCTGGAAGTCATTTTTGTAGACTGCGTTCTACTCTCCAACCTTGTCCCCACTTCTTTTTCGCCTTTCCTATTGCCAAATCCATTGGCAAAAGACCTTGTCTGAACAGCTTGCTGCATATTGTTCCCAAAAGAAATATGCAGGGTGCAGTTCAGCTCAGCTTCAACCTACACACTGCAGAGGACAATACTCCAATAAATATACAGTACTTGCCCAAGAGATGAGATTGCTAGTGAAGCATATTCTTTCTCAGATATGGAATATTATCTATCCACACACCAAGTTTGAGCAGAGAACACGTAAGAGTACACGGGAAGAGAACGATACAAATGGAAGCTAGGTGCTAGATCGAATTGGATCTATCGTACACAGCCTTACCTTGTGCTTCTGCAAGAGCCTGTTTCCAGGAGAAAATGACACCTAAAATTCTCATGGACAATAATTAGGCACATTAGCAACAGTATGTACTAGATAATTTCTAAGACCTACAACTCTGAGGACTTCAATCCACCCCAACAATAATATTCTGCTTGATGAGAGATCAAAACTAAATCATCACTAATTTAAAATGGAACAAAATATACAACAAAATAGCACCTGCACAACAAAAGACTACTAGTTGATAGTACAGATGATTACCAAATTACAGATCAACGCTATTGATTCGATAAATGATGTTCTTCCAGATAAATTCACTGCATTATTAGGCTCGACAAATAATGCATCAACCCTGAGGAGAGTCAAAGGAATAGCAATACTTAAGACTATTAGAAGTATTGGAAGGTTCACTAGCTTAGATTTAACATTGTCTAGTACAAATGGAAAGTAATGACTTTGATGTATTCCTAACCAGATATCTCTACCTAATCTACCTGCCTAGGAAAATTCATTAGAAGAATCCAAGATTACTAAATCAAGTAATTGCAGCCAAAATTTGATCACTCCATTCTTTAATGAACGTATTGGCCACTAGGGAGATAGGATCTTGGCTACCACCTCAAAGTACCAGAGGGAAACATACGTAGAAACTGCAGCAAACCTTTTGGGACTGGTAGATTGGCAGTAGTTCTAAAATACTGGAGCAATCTTGAACCCGCCCCCCCAACCCCACAATCAAATCTCCCATTGATCACTGTTGTTTAAGGAATTTGTGGGCCATTAGGAAAATGGGATCTTGGCTAACCACCTGCTAGTATCAGGATACATATCTACGGCAGAAACCCATTGGGTCCAATAGATTGGAAGTAGTTCTGAAATCCTGGAGCAATATTGACCGCCCCTCCCTTTCCCCTCCCCCAAAACCGACCCAGGCACTCAACAATAGAATTTTCTCTAACCACCTGAAGGAAACACCTGAGTGGATAGGTAGGAACACAGAAAACCTTTTGATTCTAGTAAATTGGCAGTAGTTCCAAAATCCTGGAGCAATCAACCTTTCCTAATCAATATAAAAACCCTAACCCCAGAATCAAAACCAACCCGTGTTTCATTTTCTTTTTCCTGTAAATTTACACGAGATGCAGGTTACAGTTATCACATCAAGTTAACCCATAGAGAAGTAACACATAGAATCAACAAGAAGAAGCAATCAAAACTTAAGATAAATCACTGTAGCGCACCAAGCACAAAAAAAGAAATCCATAAAAAACCACACGAATTTACCACAAAACAATCAGTGGAAGCTGTATACGAAAATGAAAATGAAAATGAAAAATCCAGCTCAGAAAGTTTAATTAATTTAGCCGATCCAAAAGCAGATGATCTAAAACAAGATTAAGCAACTTACGAATAGATAGATATAAAGAGAGAGAGAGAGAGAGTGAAGGTGGGCGATAAAGAAAGGGGATTGATTGATTGATCGGAAACGATGACGAGGAGGAGGAGGAGGAGGAGGATGGTCGAACAAAAAATGAAGGATGAAAATGAACACAAATAGTCTTTGCGGGTCTAACCGGTACGGATAGTTAGACCCGAGAGAGACGCAGTGACAGTTTTGTAATATGGGTTCCGACTCAACCCAATACCCGAAAAGGAGGAGTAATAGTAATGTTTTTCTTGCATCTTCAATTTTGTTTCCTGATCTCTTCTAAAGACCTAATTGTTACCGTTCAAAGTTAGAGTTGTTTGGTAGGATTTTATTTTTTTTAATGTTTGATTGACTTAAATATTTTAAGTTAAGTTATTTTTTTAAATATAAAGAAAATAACTTATGTTTAAAAAGTAAATAAAAGTTTTTTTTTAATTTTTTTTTCACCTTCGCACCCCAATTTTTCATCCTAACTAGAAATTTGAGGTCAGTTTCGAGTTAGGATTTGGAATCAAGCTTCGGGTCGAAATTCGAGGTTGGATCTCGAGTTAGGATTTATAATCGGGTGTCGGATTAAAATTGGGGTCAACATTCGGGATTGGGTCTCGGGTCGAAATTTAAGGTCGGGCCTCACGTTAAGAATCTCAAACTAAATTCCGACCCGAGGTCTGACCCCGAATTTCGATCCGAATTAAGGTGTCCGATCGTTGTCAGATATGGTGTCATTAGTATTTGATAAGACTATACTTATATGCTCTTGGAACAATATCTTCTTTTTACAAACCAAATATCAGAAAATTACTTATTTTTCAAGAGAATATTTTTTTGAAAAATATTTTTCTTAAAACCAAACACATCCATAATGCTTACAATTTTTCTTCCAACACATAATAAAGTATTTCTATAAAATACTTTTTTCTATAAAATACTTTAACTTTAAATTTAAAAAAAAAATATAACTGTCCTCAAGTGTCTATTAGGTAGTTAAACTCACTTCATAAAATAAGTTATATCTTATAATTATACATATCGGTCTTAATTGAAATGCGCTTGATGTTTTATGACTTTGAGACTAGTGCATATAATCAAATTGTCATGTGGTTAATTTATACCTAATTAGACAATTAAGAATACAAGTTTAAAAAAATTAAAAAATTGAACTGAAAATGTCTAATGAGAATACTTAACTATATGTTCTTGAATTCAATCGGAATAAATTATAGTTCAAGTAGGACTCTACTAGATTTTGTCAAATCCTATTAGATTTAAGTTAGGTTTCTTGGAGGCTACTCAAAAGTTAGGCTATCCTAGCTCACACTTTTACAAAGGGTAATATATTTCTTGAAAAGACATTTCAGATATCCTTTAAGCTATTGGGATCTCGAATATTCGATAAACTCATGAATATTCAAAAAGAAATCATAACTTCAGCTTCTTGATAATCAAATACATCAAAAAAAGTCAAAACCCAAACCCAAGAGAAAATCTTCTACCGGATAAACAAATCAATAAAATTATGCTTTGTCAATTTTATTTATGATTGCAATTTATTTAATCACATTAAAATTTGTTATAACTAATAAAATTTACTTTAAAAAAAAATCAAAATAAAGCTAAGTTTTATAGCATGGGGCAAATAAAAATATGTACGTTTGCTTCCGATAGGTAGCCGAGTGAAAAAAAAATAAATTCAGTAACTAAATACACAAAGGCTTGCTTTAGAATTAACAAAGCATTTTGCTTTAATTGAGCTGCTAATTTTGGTCTAATTGAGGAACAAGTCAATAGCAACAATAAAATACAAATGCAGGGTAATTATTCCAACTAAGGTCTGAGGGGATATGATGTGAAGTTTCCACAATGGAGCATGAATATTTTTTATTTATCGTTGATAAATTTTAATAATTTCAATATGAATGCGATATTACCAATCTCCAAGAATGCCATCATGGAAAGAGAAATATGTTGAGTACTTGAGTATGCCAAGTTGCTCTGCTATTTTCATTACAAATTCTCTCTAGGCTCTATCTTAGCGTAAAAGGAAAAGGGACGAATCCCCTCACAATCTATTGTACAGGAACTTTCACTGACACCACTATATTACAAGCTTAGGTCAAACACACCCCTTGTGCAGGTTGATATTTGACTAAGCAATCATTTGAATAATATTATCAACAATCAGCATTCCAAAGTCACTTAACTTACAACAAATTCACAATGCCGAGATTCCAAAGACTTTAATGGTAAGTACAACATCAACTCAATCCCTACTACACACCTATTATTCTTTGTAATCACATAGCGAGATGAGCTACTAATGTTACAATTTACACCACCGGAAGCACAAAATTCTGCACTGTATCTGGAATACCTGCTGTTCAATTCTGAATATCTGAATGGCATCCAGAGGAAAGGGCAGGTAAGTTTATGAATAAGATGTCAAGCTGGAATGTTGACACGATGAAACTAGAGAGTAGTGACAGATGAGCACAACCATGAGTCACAAACGTAAATTGATCTTCTCAGACCACTTGAAAATATCTGAGTAAACTCGATCACCACCCAAGTCTTCACTTGTACCACCTGCAGCAACTCTCATTATATCCTCTATTAAAGCAAAATTTCCCATTATATCAACATGTGCACCACTCTGGGTACCACGACCCTCGAGAAGGTTTGCAGGGGGAGCATGATAATACTCCCTTATATGAGTTTTGATACCGGATGGATTAAATCTAGTTCTTCCTCTCCATCCTTTTGCACACATGAATCCTGCGCTTAATGCAGGCACAGTCTCATCACCATCTACCGTGTAAACACCAGCTTTCAAGCAGCTGTCTTCATCCTCATCATCAGCGGAAGTATCAATCTGGAACGGAATATTGCATCCTGCTGTTGGTATTCGCTTGTAAACATATGCTCTTTCAGTTTCAATTCCAACTCCATACATTGAATAGATCTCCATGTCAGGAGCATTTGGTAGCCTGCAGGACAAATCAGATCAAAACAAAATACAAGAACAAAATAACTAAGACCAGTTTTAACTAAAGAAGCTGCAACAAAATTTAGCAAAAGCCTCATCATGGACGTTAAAGTTACAACATTCTGAGAAATCCAAAAGTGGAAAAAGGAAAATGAGAACCCAAGAGAAGAGAATTCTATGATAACACTTCCACGAACCCCAAGAAAACAAAAGCATCTAAAAGGGCTGATTCTAACTTTCTCCTGTTTCTAAGAAAGTGTCTGAAAGGGTAAGAGAAGACATTACCATTTCTAAAAATCTCTTTGGATAACATTAACTTATTAAAGAACATAAGAAATATTAGAATACAATACTAAAACTACAGTAAGCTTTTAGACTTCCTCTTCTCTGTTAGAAAAGTCAGTTGGCACTCAAAGAAACCGTTGCAGCTACCAACCACACTCTACCTTGGGAAGGTGAAAGAGAAATAGATAATGGTCTAGCAATACGGAAAATTCTTGCTCAAGGGGGAGTTCTATTGGTTTTTCTTTACCACTCAAGGAGGAGCTTTTCTTTACCATTTCAGATTGGAAATTACAGAATTTTTGTGCTTGTTAAAGTAAGATATTCAAGACAGCAACTGTTAAAGCAAATTCAGTTTTCTATATAGTTAAAAACCTCTTTTTCATCTTATCTGAAGGGATTCAAGAACTACATTATAAGACACAAAAGCAAAAATATGAGAGGACTCACTTTGTCTCCAATGGATTTGACCAATATTTGTAGTGTGAATACTTAGGATCATCCAAATCATCAGCTATCCCATATGAAAAGTGAGCACTACTACGGGTCATCATTTTTGGGGCAACAAAGTTGAGCAAATCCACAATCTCTCCAGCTGTATAAACCTTGTACTCTTCCACTGTTTTAGTACCACTAACACCCATGTCTTGGTATTCAGTCCACACATCACAGGTGTTATTTGCAACATTACTGCCCTTTACAGCACCCTGCATGTAAATAAATGCTAGTTAGTTCCAGACATCAAGAAGCAAGTGAGAAAGACAATTTTCAAAAAAATAAAAAAAATACTGCCTGAGAGCACAAAATGTTAAGATATAAATTTGACAGAAGAAAGATGTTTCAAATTTTCATAACTAGAAGAAAAGGCACCCTTTTCATGGAAGGACACTGAGACATCACAAATCATCCATCTTTAATGTTACTCAGTTCAATCCCATGGTAACACTTGATTGATGCACATTAAACATGTTGCTGCTGATGTAAGGCTCTTAAATATGAGTAACAATTAAAACAAGAAAAGGAAATAGTCATTTCTTCGCTCTATAAGAGGCGCATTGTATAGCATAACCGATATGGACTTCAAATTTGGGAAATTTGGGAGAACATGGTTCCATTTCCCATTGCTTTTCCTGGCAGTTATGATAATATGTTTTTCTAGTTCTGCTTCTGCTCGTCAAAAAATAAGATTAGGAATGAAGTTATTAGAGACGAGGTGGGAGTGGCTTCGGTTGAAGACAAGATGTGGGAGGCAAGGTTGAGATGATCTGGGCATGCGCTCAAAAGGGGCACGGATGACCCGGTGTGGAAGTGTGAGAGGTTGGCGATAGATGGATTCTGGTGTGGTAGAAGTAGACCGAAGAAATATTGGAGGGAGGTGAATGGACAAGACATGGTACAGTTACAGCTTACCGAGGACATGGCACTAGATAGAAAGGTGTGGCGGACGCGTATTAAGGTAGAACTATAGTAGGGTGGAGTTCGTTCTTGTTAGTAGCTAGGTTTGATTTGTCTCACTCCTTTTTTTGTACTTTTTTGTCTTGAGCCGAGGATCTATCTCTACCTCATCTTTGAGCTAGTGGTACGGTCCGCGTATATTCTACCCTCCCCAGACCCCATTTTTATGGGAATATGCCAAGTATGTTGTTGTTGTCGTTGTTGTTTCTGCTCATCAGCTTTTCAGAAAACCCATGGGAAAAATTGACTCTTGTGGTCTTTTTGGAGCATAATAAAATGATGAATTGGCATAACGAATGGAATGCCTCATTCAAAAAAAAAAAAAAAGAGGACAAGAGACACACTTGGAGTATTATTTGCAAGTTTAAAAAACACTTCTCAGCAGGAAATTCAATATGACCATAATTGTAACCACCTCGTCCCATTTTCACATGCAAGGGAGGCTTTCCTTTCAAAGGAAATTTTGAACAGATTATTTTGGTGAGATAGCAAGTGTTAAAGGGATGCATCATGCAGAACTTTATCTTATTTCTTTCTTTATTGTAAGTCCTCATCTAGTATTTATCACAAAAATAAGGGAATGCTTTAATTAAGATGTGTAGAAAAAAATTATATACAAAGACAACATCCACGTGTAAAGTATGATTAGCCTTCATTTGCTTCCATTATTTTACACTGACATCACACCAAACACATCATATTGGCTCTTAAACATGCAACCATCTGTGCTCACTGGTTTTGTTATGACCAGGTATCCACAAATCATTCTTTGGCAGTTCCATAAAAGTAGCAGTTTTTAGCAAGGCGGGCAGGTCATACCCCTGCTTGCCTATAGCATAAAAATATAAGTAAAAGAACTACAATTAGAGCAAGAACTTCACATCAAAGTGCTAACTACTTTCCAGATAGTTTTATTTCTGCTATTTTTTAGTGCTTCTAGCAGAGGGTTTTATTTCTGCTATTTTTTGGTGCCTCTAGCAGAGGCTGATCTAGGATTTGAG
>JBDJHY010000078.1:26819394-26831454 GCA_039654485.1 Withania somnifera
CTAAGGTGAAAGTTTCAACTTAGGTAGTGGACGTAGGCTAAAGTTGGCCGAACCACTCTAAATTCTTGTGTTATTTACTGCTTTCGTCTTAGCCACAAAAACTTCCCAAAAAGGTTCCAAATAAAATACACCCACTATTCAACCCCCCCTTCTAGTGTGTGTCATACGCCTTACAAAATTCAGACCCCCTTTCTGAGTTCTAAACCTTCAACGGTCAACAATGGTGAAAACACCCAAATCAACCCCGAAAGACTCAAAACTCAGGATTTAGACTCAATTAATACTAGAGAATGCAAATCAGTGTCCAAATCCAAAACAAACAACAAATTCTATAGAGATTTTCCAGATATGGAAACTTTTATAAATTGAAATTTCCGAAAATAGAATGATGAAGCACACATATCTTTTTTTATTTTCTAGATAACAATACCCCAAAATGAATTTCGTAGAAACGAGATTCACACAAAGCTCTAATAACAGATGATATAAAATCAGATACGCAGAAGCAAGATGACGAAACTAAAGATAAAAGGATAGATAACGACACACAAGAAAAGAAAATCTAATCGAACTAAAAGGTCTATCAAACCATAAGACTCTTTCAATTGATCTGAATCAAGTACGACGCTCTTATAAAGACTGCGAGGGAATCACAATCCCGAAGCAACCGACGTTTCTATGCAAAAATCAAGCAACAAGCTTGCCAAATTTCGATGCATAAAATCACTCTAAATGTCTCACACGGAGAACACTTAAAACACTCATCAAGAGTTGTTTACAATCAATATTCAACAAAATCTATGTAAAAGCCTTAATGACTTATTTATAGTAGGTAATACATTATTGGGCATATTTGGACAACAAAACATAAAGATAAAGGCTCAGTCCGTCTTTTCTAGGACGATTCTTTCGGCGACATGTCTCCTCTGGGATGGTCAACTGAACGGCCTGTCGTTTTGGACGGCCAACTGGGTGGCATGTCTTCTCTAAGACGACCTGTCTATTTTGGACAGCCTCTTGACGGCCTATCTTCTCTTGGACGGTGCATTAGTCAGCCTGCCCATTAAAGGACGGCTCAGATGAGTTGTCTACTTATCACGTTTTTTTAGACTTCTTGAATCTCCTTCAAAGTTGTCCTCCAAACAAATACGTGATCTCGAAAGTGTTTTAAGTTTCCAAAATTATCCTTCAAAGGGCTTTCATCAAGTCTCAAGCTATCCATAGCATCAATCAACAATTCATCATAAATAAGGGTGGTTCGTATCGTATCAAAAGTTATGATTAGAGTATTGAAAACAGAAAATTACTGACAACAAATAGTAAAGTTGCCCTATTTGTTAAGCTTGTATTGATATTGCACATTTGAGGGTAATGTATACTTCGAAAATAAATTCAAATATAATACATTTTCTGCATAATATAATCAAAGATGAACAGTTTAATTGATCGAACATATCAATAATTTATTCTATTATTTATTAAGTAAATTTCTTAACATAATCACACAATTTAATTAAACCAAATTACTATTGAATTCTGCTGAATTCATAATTTATGGTGTGGATCAGCCCTGCGACAGTGCCGTAGCTACATGTATCGAAGGGGCTATCGAACACTCTTTGTAGAAAAGTTATATTATGTATATAAAAAATTATATGGAGTATATAGGTCAAAACTTATTTCTCAAACGTATATATTAAATTTTAAACACCCTTAATAAAATTTTTAGCTTCGCCTCTACTTTTCAGAAAGGAAGTTAAAATAAAATAGGAGATTAGAAATGAGCACGACTAAATCATACCGGGTTGATATGCTAATTCAAAAATATATATTATGCTTAACTTCCACATTAGTATATAATAATATAATCATAAAGTGAAGGAAGCTTGAACTATAGGAAAAGAAAAGCCTTCCTACTTGTAGGCTTTGAATTGCCTAAGCACAAAAAAGATTAGTTTTTTAAGGACCCATTTTTGTTAGTTCACAACCAAAGTTGGATGGCTCTAGGTCTTTAACGTACCATGTTTAATGTAATTAATTGGTACAATAAAAACTTTGAAATGTATAAAGGCTCACATCAATAAATTTTACTAAAAGAGAATACTCATTATTAGCTAATGGCTCATTTAAGACCTATATAGCTAGCTCTTGATGCTAAAACTTTAAGCTATAATTTTAAAATTTCATACTATATACTAATTTTAGTTTCATTTATAATATGAATACGTACACAACACTTTTCTTTGTCATGCACGCCTATAAAGTAGGAAAGTTATTGCATGCTGAGATTCCTTGTCCCATTTCACATTATATTGAACTAGTTAAAACAGTGGAAAACATTAATGTCCCTCTTATTTTTCAGGTTATTAGTTTCACTTTTTATGAATAATTATCTATATTTGATTAGTGAAATAGTGATAATTTTTTAAATAAAATATAAAATCATTTTATTACGCGTTTGATTTTGTGTATTAATCTATCTCCCTCTTTTGTACTAACGTGATGAAATTAGTTATATACATTATATGTGCGTTTATCTTTTCAATTGATTTTTTAATGTTTAGTTATTCATTAACCAAGGAATAGTTTTTAATGTGGGGAATCAACATCATTCATGAGAAGGAAAAGTTTATGTAGTTTGGATTCAAAGGTAGAAATGGATTTTGCAAACGATAAAATTAAATAGCGCGTTGAGATAGGATGATAAACTTTCTTTATAATGTTATGGTTGGTGAGGTGGGGAAAACTTCAATTAATCATGAGATTAAGTAGGAGTGTTGACGTGAGGCCACCCAGAGTTGACTATGTTGTTTAGTTTTAAACATATAGATAATCATGATCCTAATCTTCTCCATAATGTAAAGTTTGACATACTGACTAGAACTAGATATTACAATTATTTAATTAATATTTCCTATTAAAGCAGGTTATCTCTAGTATTTTTCGGATTCCGAATTTCAATTATTATGAACTATTTATCTTTTAGAGTATACTGGTATGACGGAAAGTTTTTTTCCGAAAATATAAGTGATAAATTTTCTTTCTTATTTTTGGTCTTGGCAAGTAAGCAAACAAATAATTAATATTGTATCTAAGAGTATTTGTATGCAATATAGTAAAACACCATGGGATGGGATAAGGGTTTTGACTGGTCAGGGTTTGGAAGTGGAGAGGAGATATTAAGTTTGGAATGGGATTTAAGAAATCTTTTTTTTTTTTTTACTTACATTAAGAAAATTATTGTCTTCAGTTTTTCTCAAAAAAGTTTCCAAGAAAATACATTTAGAATATTTTGACTAATAAAATAATCAAAAAATATTTTCATTCGTACCAAATATTTACCCTTTTGACATGATAAATATCGCCTTCCCTTTGGATGTCCCCGAACTAAAATGATCATTTGTGAGTTTGAGTTCTACACTAATATTGAAAATAACTACTATATACTTTATTGGTGTATATAACTTAAATCCGACTTTGATGACGTGATAAAAATAAAAATTACGCTTTCTATATATGGAACTCATGCATGCTGTAGTAGACTAGTAGTATTTAGATTTGGTTAAATAAACCAAATATCTATCTAAAATAAAACGCAAGCTAACTAGCTAACCACAGATATCTGGAATATGCTGCCCCAATCAACAATTAAATGAATTTTTCTAACTCAATCTGAGTTGTTACAACCACAGCTTAGTGAGTGTTTTTTTTGTATGTATATCCTAACAAGATCCAACTAGTTTCTTCTATTATTCTATACAATTATTTCTTACATGTAATATGCTGGACTTGTTACATACCAACCGTGCACATCGAAATCTTATATATGTGGCTGATGTTACTGAATATATCAAGTGTGTAGGACAGAGTGATTCAAGTATACTCAAAGAATGACACATAAGGTAGAAACTAAATGTATTTTATTTTTATTAGCAATAGCAGATTTTTTTATTTTTTTGATATATTGTACACTGCTCTTCATTTAGCATTATTTCATTGTTGTTAGTATTCTCATTTCTTTGTTCCCTTTTTTCAAACTATTTTAAATTATTTTGGAATAAACAACTCTATCTCTACAAAATAGAAATAAGTTGTACATATTTTAAATTATTTCAGAATAAACATCTCTATCTCTATCTCGCCCTGAATATGTTTTTGTTGTAGTAGTTGTTAGTTTGGGATTTGAAAGAAAAAGAATCAATGGCTTCATAAATAAGTTGCTGTTTTAGAAGGGTGCATGGAGGGTCATAGAGTAAAGTACCTGCCCTGACAAAAATGATCCTCTGGTAAGACAGCGCTTCATCTATTCTTGACTTGTTAACATCTTTTTGTTTATAAAATTATTTGATTGTCCATGTGGACCATGTCTTCTCTTGAGAATAATAGTTTCTCTATTGTCCTGCTCATGAATTATCCATGTAATTCAGAATGGAAACATGATATCTACACTGTTTGGATCTTTCAACAAGACACAATACTATTTTTAAAGAATTTGAACAAATACATAAGCATGAAGTTTAATCTGAGGTGGAATTTACTTAAATTTATATAACTCTGGCTACTAAGAAATGATTTCGTATATTTAGGTTTGGCTATCCTTTTACTCTTTCTCTGGATACTACGTTGACATGTTTCGTATCCAATATTTTGATCAGTACCTACGTCCTTTCGAGTTCATTTTACCATATAAAATCAATGAAAGAATTATAAACCAACTTGGGCGAGTTGAACGATACTAAAAGTAAGTTAATTTGTTACCTTTAACCAATATCCACACAATTGTAGGGGGTGTGAGAGGGTGAATATGATGGGTATCATTAAGAATAGTGGAGCTAGGTAGATCGAATAAGTGTTGGGAAGTAATTAAATCGGACATGACACATTTTTAACTTATTAAAGATATAATTGAGGTAAAAGAATATGAATATCGCGGATTAGGATAAAAAATTACAAGTCAGCTGAACGAGGTGTTACTTTTCAGTAGGATAGGCTTGATGGTAGTTTGGAGCATCACGTCTATTATAGTTTCAGCATTATTTTTATAGTTTATTTCCTTTTGATTTCTGCAAACATTTGTTATTAATTGTGTTTTGTTTATCATATATACTCATTTCATGAACAATGTCATGTATTACTTTTCTTATTAATTGGTATGCTTTTTTTAATGTCAGAATTTTCTTCTCAGAACTGTTTTGAGTTGCTATACTTCAATCAGAATTTTTCTTTTTTGATAAAATTTATATAAATTATAATTTATTCATACGCAATTTATAAAATTACACCAAATATATTACTTCATTATTATAATCAATATCCACAAAAAATCAATATCAATAGTAAAGTCACCTTCAATAAAAAATAATTAAACAAACATTTTCAATATTATATAAAATATTTTAATACAATTAAAATTTTTATCTTTTGCTAAATTTTGAACTCTACCACCTATCAACACAAATAAGGAAAAGAAATGATGTGAAGGGGGACAGAAGGGGCCCATGGTTTTGTCCCAGAGTTGATATGGCAAATCTTAATTTGAAACAAAACAGTATACGTTGGACCCGAGCCAAGAATGACTTTTGAGCGCACGTGATGGGCTGGCCTGCTGCTACAGGGGACTTTTGTCGCGCATGCACACGTGCGCTCCTTCTTCACCCATACTCTCCCCCTCCTCTCTTCACCTTATGTTTTGTACTCTCACTTGCATACCATCGGGATCGGGTCCCATCTCAATTTTGCTATGAATCCCCTACCATAAGGTGGTTCTGCTTCTATATTAATCACCTTCCATTATCATGACATAGTTTTAATGTACGTATTCTTCTCAATCAAACTATACTAGTTGTTGTAATGTGTCTACTTTTTAGTGATTCGTTGAAACTTCTTTATAGGTTATTTGATTTGCCATTAATATCTAATTTTCCTAGTTATAATTTAAAGTCACAATGTGCCGCCTAACTATTGTATTGGTTTCTATTAGTAACTGGTTCAACGAAAATACCAGTAGGGATATAAATCTTATTCATTGGTTTACTAGACCAAACAAATATTTAAACACCCACTCGAGTCACATCACACGTAAGCTTACACAATCAAGATGAACTGTCAATCTTTTGGGTAACACACGAGTCAATTATTTTTAATATTACTAATTTTAAAAATTATGTATCTCCGAATACATAATGCGCTACATGGTATAGGTTGTTATGCGGAATACATGTGGCAACGCAAGATACATGTTGCTATAAGAAATACATGTGTCAACGCTAGATACATATTGCTACTCGGGATATATGCGGTTTACGAGATACAAAATGAATATAACACACATTCATTAATAACAAGGGCTGAAAACAAGAATACATTCATCAAATTTCATATAGTCTATATGTATCTAGCATATATATATATTTCGTGTTAATTATATGTATTTGACATATATGTACTAGAATCATGTATCTGTGCTTAGAAGAAGATGAGGAAACACTGATTATGTATGTATCTAACAGTTGTATATGTGCGCAAAGATAGAAAAACCCATTTGTAATTTTAGCTTCAAACAATCATATCACAGTGATTTCAAAACTCTTAAACATGCAATATACCTCATATACAATATTTATTCAAAGAAAAAATTATGAGTTCGGCCTTCAATTTTATTTGAGATTTAAATCAAACACGTTTTGAGCACAAACTTAACCAACCCATTTCATACGCGTTTGACAAATGAGGAAGAGAAATGACAGAAAAAGTAATGGTAAAAATTGTATGATTTGAATTTTTTTTTTTAAAAATAGTGGTACGGATAAATAAAATAGGTATGTTTAGAGTATTGTGCAATTTTTCCATTGATTTTACGATATATCTTATATTGACATTGTTATTTAATTACTTGCATTAATTTTTAAAGGTTTCCGCATTTTTATGATTTGAGATTTATAAATTTAGATATATATGAGACAAATATAGTTAGTTGAACCTTAGTCTAAACTTGAGTCATCATGACATATATGAAGGTATTTGAAAATGGAGAATATTGAAATATTTTTATGGATGACTGTGCAGTTCAAGTTGCAAGATGGGCCTGCAGTATTTGGGCCAGGAAAAAAGTTTTGATACAGTAAAGCAAAGCAAATACTAGTACTAAAGAGATACTGGAAATAGTAGATTTACAGTAGTAGGATAGAAAGAAGAGACACAGTGCAATGCAGCTTTGGTTAAAGGTAAAGGGAGGAGCAAGGGAAGAGGAGGAATAAAGAAAAAGTAATAACACTAGTACAATTTTTTTTTTTTCAAAGCAATACTCTTTTGTTTTGGTGATCCCAATGGTATTGTCTGAGTATTAGATCAAGTGGATGCAGCTTTTTGTTTTCTTTGGCTTTTCTTGGGAAAGAGTAGAATCATCTCTTTTTACTTTTCTCTTTTTCTCTTTTTGAATTTACCATCTTATTTTATTGTAATTTATATTTTATATTTTAAAATTTAAATAAATTTATATTTTTAAATAGTTTTTAAATACATAAATATTATTTTAAAAAATATGAAGATCACATGTCAAAATTTATAATTACACTTAAGTTGTTTGATCCTTAAAAAGCGAAATATAAAGTATTTATTAGGACAGAAAAAATATTATATTGCTATTTGTTATTTTGTAATGATCTGTTGCTTTTTTTTTTTCTTTTAAGTCAGGATCTATCGAATAACACAAATGCTAAACTACTTTTATCTTTGAGATAGTTTTGATGTATTGGTTGCTCAAAATCTTTGATTTTTATTCTGTTCTGATTGAAAAAAAAAAAAAAGAAATAACTTGTTACGACTCATGGCTTATTAAAAATAGAGAAAAAAATTAAAACTGAATTTAATTTACTTAGGCGTAATGGCGGATCATGATCCTATACATTGTAACGAAGGATGAACAGTCGAACATCCTTTGTTAAAAGAAAAAACTATACTATGAATATTCAAAACATAGGAAGTACATAGGTTAATTTTTTTTTTATATAATATATATTAAATCTGAATGCCTTACTGAAATTTCTGGTTGTGCCAGCTGATGATCAGTACTAATTGATAGCTGTAAAATTAATGTTAAAGGACAGTAATATTTCATAGCCAAATTCACCGTTAGCAATATCAAATTACTAACTAGCTTTCATGAGGAATTAAAGTGTTGTTGATTTTTTCCAGAAAAAGAAAAAAAAATGTTTGTAGAATGAGCAGAAATTAGATGAAAGGGAAGTGTTGTGGTCAAAGAATGGCAGTAGAGTTTTGAATGCAGATATTGAAGAGTTGCATGAGTTAGGTTTGATGATGGCAACTGTTGAATTTTAATACATAGCACTGAGTCATTCACAAAAAATAGCCCGCACTAACCACGTAGAGGCCCAGGGAGTATCTACACCAGTTCGACATAACCTTTTGTCCAAATATTCTATTTGTGTATGTAAGTATAAATTAATTACGTTATTCTTGATGAAAAAAATCTAATGTTGTCCTGTTTTAGAACGTATAAATTTAAAATTTAAAATTTAAAATTCGCTTAATATTAATTCTTAACCAATCTTTACCCATTTAATTGGTGCTTTTGTGTTGTCTGCTTGTCTAGTGTAACTAGTCTCTTTAGTCGCAATCTAAATTGCTGCTACTGTCTAGTGTTTCTGCAACCACAGTTTCTACATAACAGTCACATGTTTGATTTAAGAAATTGACTAGAGAGATGCAATTAATTCAAAATCTGACTAACTGATGAATCTATTGAGAATTGATCTCTATCGTTGATTTTGCTGATAGCTTTATAGTGCAAGTACTACAACTAATAGGAGGCCCATAAAATATTGCTGTAAAAATGTCAAACAATTCGGTTCATGAGTGATTTTTAGGTTAAGTATGTGATGACTCATATCTAACATAAGGAGATAGATGTTCGAGCGGAGCAAAGCGAAGCATAGCATAGTAAAATGAGCGAACAGAGCAAAGTGCAGCATCTGTCTATTATGGGGAGTGGGGTTCTAGTTTGTTGGCCAATGCTAAGTGGGTCTGGGGGTGCGGCGGCGAAGCCCTCACAATACGATATGGGATATTTTTGGTAAATTATATCTAAGACTACTTATATATATTTTGTATTTGTAACCTAAAACATATAATAAAATTATAGTCGCTCATCGCTCCCAAGGATGTAGGCAAATTGTCGAACCTCGTTACTTCTTGTGTTCTTTATCTCTTTCCTTTATTTTTTTGTTAATTCGGTATTTACTAGCTTGATCCATCAACAAGGTATAACCTAGACTGATGTTCGTGACAGAGGATGAACCGACAATCACATAAGAAGGCACTACTAATCATTATCATGCCAAAAAAAATGATATTAACACAGATCAATTTTAAAGAATTATTGACTAGAAATTATTAAAATACCAATAAACTCTATAAAAGATGAACCAACTCAATCAGAAATTGGATGCGAAGCTTTTGGCTTCGATGATATTCTAGACAGGATTCAATAGTTTAGCTCAAGCTTTGTGTTTGTGTTGAGTCATTTAATAAAGTATAAATTATCAATCAAGGATCTAGTCTTATTATCCTATATAAATATAAAATTTATTAACCATAAATATCAAATTTCAAAATGTTGTTCAATATTTTAATCTTGTCTGCTTGTCTAGTGTTATTGGTCTCTCTAGTCACAGTCTAATTGGCTACTATTGTCAAGTGTTTCTAATTGAGAAAGCATCCAAAGTTTGTCAATAGCAATCACACGTATGGATAATTAAGAAATTGACGAGAGATAGATGCATTTAATTCATAATTAATATGACTGACTGAATTCATGGTGGGTATATGAATCTATCTAACAATTCTCTATCGTTTATTTTGTTCAACTAAGATAGGTGACTCATCTATGGTAGTGGGGTTCCCAGAAATTTGGCCCTAAACATGGCATTCCTACCTTTCTTGTTTGGGGGTGGTAGTTGACTATTATTAGTAAACTATTTTATTTGATGTTTGAATTTTTTTAATAGTATGAGG
This sequence comes from Withania somnifera, assembly GCA_039654485.1. NCBI lineage: Eukaryota > Viridiplantae > Streptophyta > Magnoliopsida > Solanales > Solanaceae > Withania > Withania somnifera. Next base: position 26,829,427 of record JBDJHY010000078.1, read on the forward strand.
TCTTTTAAAAAGAGCCATGCGAATTTGATTTAAAGTATCACACGGGCTCTTCGCACTAATATCTCTCTTTTAGGTGATCTTTAATTTTTGAGCTCACATTTAATGATTTTCAATTTTAATCCTTCAACACATTAAATAAAAAAGAAAAATGGCCAAAAGTACCTCCGACGATGAAATAACAAATAAATTAGGTTGCATAATTCGTACGGAACCTATGTCAATAGAGGCAAAAGTCTAATTCAGAACCCTCAATTTATGCCGTAAAAGGAATAATTTAGTTTCCATGAAATATGTGTTGATAGAGGCAAAACATAAGTTTTGAAATGCACAATTTATGCTGTAAATTGCATAACTTAATTTCTATAGAACTTATGCCGCATAATTTAATTCCTACAAATTTAAGCCTTGTGAAATTAGGTCATAATTAATAAGGGTGCTTTGATCCACAAATTTCATTAAACGGGGAATCGAAGCAATGACAAAAATTAAAAACCGTCATTTTTTACTTTGAGGGTAAAACTTAAGGCCACCCTAAAATAGGGGCGATTCTTGCAAAAAAAACTTCAAATTGTGTTAAGGGTATTGATAAAGATAGCACCCTCCGAACCACGTCTAGGGAACAAATCCTCAGAACTGTTCCGTAGACAAAGTACGTTAAGATAAAAATTGAAATGCAACAATATAATAATTTATCGTGGAAAAAACCCGACTCACAAAGGAAAACAACCACGAGCTGCACCTATGCAGGATTTAACCAACTTCACTAAAACGATGAGCCTCAACACTAAGTTTAGATTACAACCACTTGCAATCCTAGAAACTAACTCTAGTTCCTAACAATGTTCATCAATCATCTGATGAATCCCCAGATCCAAGTTGCCCACAACTTGAATCAAATCAAACAACTTTTTAATACAACTTATCTAGGAAATGGAAGTATTACAACTCAATAACTTCCTAATACAAAACAACTAGACTCAAGATAAAATAGTTAAACTATCAGAGACTCAGAACAAAATAGACAAACTATCAGGGGAACAGGTTCCTTTGTCTGGTACTTTTGTATCAGTTGCACTTTAAGTTCATCAAATAATACACTCCAAAATTGAACTCATTCAATCAGAGTGTCTTTTTGTTTTTTTCTCTATTTATGTGTGCTCCTTCTATGTGAAGATCCATGGGTATTTATAGCTCTTACTAGATACTCACATGCTATTAGAGTTCTAAATCCCTAAGGACTCCTATACTCCAAGGACTTCTCATGCTAGTAGAGTTTTTAACTGCCCAAGGACTCCTATGCTTCAGGATTTCTTACTTCATTCTAATCTCCTTGGATGCTTGGACTCCTCCTTATCATTATCTTACTACTTTTAATCCTTATCTTCAATTGTTATCTATACTTGACTGCTTATTTCTTTAAGGAACCTTCCTTTACTGCATCGACAGAGGTACTTTCACTATGTATTGATCTTCAGCTAAAAGGATCAATTCAAGCACCTGATTCTTATGTTCTGACAAATCATCAAAACTGATCAAGTCCAACAGATATTTTAACACAACAATTCATATTAAAGCCAAGTTTTTGTCCACACTCTGAACTTAGCAATTATGTGTATGAGAGTGGATTAGAATCCACATTAATTGACAAATGAAATAGTTATTTTTTACAAACATCGTCTTGTGAACATAACTTTTAAGATTGAATTAGCTCTATCGTCATATCTTACATTAATTACTTTCACCTATTGTTATTTTATATTTATTTTCAAACCTTAACTTGACATATTACCCGTTAAAGCTGTCTGTATTATTTCTCATGGACTTCAATAACAATAATAATAATAATAATAAGTTAAAAGCATATAACTTTATTTTCGTGAAGACGAGATGAGGCTTGTCATAGAGGAGAATAATGGAGAGTGACCCACTAGTACTACCTCTCTATCCTTAGCTTACCTTTTTGCCCATGCAACTTAGCTAGGGTTTAGACTCATAAATATATATATATATATATATATATATATATAT
>JBDJHY010000078.1:27002745-27017943 GCA_039654485.1 Withania somnifera
ATAAGTTAAAATTAAAAAGTTTTCATTTTTTTGGTCAAACAAACTATAAAATAAAGTGAAACAAAGAAATTGAAAGGGGGGGGGGGGGTTTCTTCTTTTAAAAAATGATATGTTGGTTATCCTCATTTAATGAGTTCTTAATTTACTTTCATTTCTAGAATTTAGTCTTATTAATTTGTATGTCATTTTTATGATGGTAGTCTCATTAAATTTGATTTAAATAAGATAATTAATTTTAATATTTTACTTTGTAGTTTCTTTAGCTGTTATTGATTTTTGTTTTAGAAGTAGCATTACTGTCATTATTTTATAATGAATACGATACACGGATATAACTAATAATCTAATATACAGTGAAATGAAATCATTTTCTTTGGTTTTATTTAAAACCAAGCTACCATGCATGAATAATATTTCGTTTGGTTAGGAATGGAAACTTTTTTACGACTTCAGAAATCATGATTATTTGAAGTAATTTTTTAGAAATTATCATCTAATGTGAGTGTAAAGTAAAAGTTGCTCTAAGAAGAATTAGTAAGACTAGTTTTTTATGCACTCATAAAATTAGGCGATGTTAAATATGGCCTAACAAACACAAGAATGAGAACTAAGAATAATTAATGGTTACTTATGTTATATGTCAAAACAAGAAGGTTCAAAAATTTCAAACCTACCGTTTGAATAAATGTACCACAAATATGTTAACTACTAAAAGAAAACATCGAAGGATTTTGTAGGATTAGGTGAGTTTAGTAATTGGTTATTCAACATTGACCTAACACATATCTTAAGAAATAATAAATAAAAAATTTACTATATCATATTTAAAATTTATTTAAATTCAATGCTTTAGATGAGTATGTTGGTAAATGAATATAGTTAATTATAAAAATAAATTCACCTATTCTTAATTATCCACTATATAATAAATAATTTTCAAATAATAGTTGTCCACTTTGGAAACCGAATAGATAATTTATAAAAAAAAATATTTTACTCTTACTATTAAAGGAGTACTATTTATTCTTCGATGTATTTCCTAAAACATAAAATGTATTATATTTAAAAAGTGAAATTGTAAACTACTTCATATTATTTATTATTTCTTAAAATGTATGTCCAATGAATCACTAAAAATAGACGGAGGAAGTGAGTGATTAATTATTTCTAGACTTTTCAAATTGAATAAATAAAAATAAATATCTATTTTGAATATACCGATTAAATAAAAGTGACTCGAGAAAATATTTAAAGCAACAACAATTTTTTATCATCAAATCCAATATTTATAGATTTTTTGTCTTTGACAATATTTATGGATTCGATATACGAATCCATGTCCAGGTGATACCATCCAAGAAAATATATTATAGTACTATGCTGGTGATACCACGTTTACAAGTTGAAAATTACTTTAATCACTTTAGTTTCAGAATAAAACTGAATGGAAGAAAATTCTGAATAATAACAATAATAAAGCCCTTTATGCTCAAGTAGGCATACATAACCATAAGTCCATGAAACAGACAGGTCAAAGACTTCCGTTAGGTTACATTCCTAATATGTGTATTAGTTAATTAATGTGCTTAACGTAACACATCTTTTCCACTCAAAATTAAAAAAAGCAATATATTCCATGAAATGAATGCAATAATGATCTTTAATGTAGAAAAGTTTTGATGCCATCAAATAACCAACTTAGTATAGAGTTGATGAGTTATATTATAAGACGTCCTTCCTAGAGCAGTAGTTCATGTGAGCAGAATAGACATGTCAACTATTATACTCGGTCACAAGACGTGCGCTCCAATTACGATGGCACCATCTGTAATGCATAAACTTGCACATCCTCAAGGTTTGCTAATCGCTTAATTGAACATATTATGTATCTCCGATTTTAGAAAGGTGTTGTATTTATGGCAGGATTTGCAACACCTAGAGGTACTGCATCATGTAATACTATCGAGGTAATATTTTATGAAAGAACAGAGAGATATTTTTGAATTCTGGTTTATGGATGCTGAATTATTTTGGACACAGGGATTGTCATTAAGGCACAGGGCTGTTCGCTTCATTCGGACTTTTCTAAATGATTGTTCCCAACTCTCATGAACTTTATACGTATTTACCACCCTTTTTTTTTTCATGTTTTGCAACAAATTGATAGTTTATTCTTTGTCAATAGGCTTTTAAGAAAGAGATAACAGAACACATAGTATGTCGAACTGAGAGCAATGGGTTTAGGGCTATAATTCTGACTACTGATAATTCCAGACTTGTTAGAAAGAAGGTACAAGATTTAAAACTTAACTGTATGTCTTTTCTTAATACCACATGAGAAGATTACTCGAGGATGTCAACATATGTTAGAATAAAGTATAAATGCTGGACTACAGAATATATTGGAGAATGATCAGAGAATTCCATGGTTTTTACAATAAATGATCCACCATATCCTGTTGTAATCCTCACAGTACTCTCCACAAACTTTGCAGGACATAGCGTGGTTAAAATCACTTACCAAGTTGCCAATTCTGATAAAAGACATTCTCACTAGTGAAGATGGTCTGATATTTATCATAAATCTTAGCTCAAGTCAACAGAAACTCTACTCAGTGCGCTCCATATATATGTCATGTGTATATTTCCATGAAGCACACTTTGTTAGATGATAGGAAAAGCTTCAATGTACTTTTAACATATATAGACTTAAGACTTTCCTACCAAGTCTCACCAATTGAGCATTTCTTCCAAGTTCCAAAGATTTTTCTTGTACTATTTTTCGCAGCAATCAAAACAATTGAAGTACTAGGAGTTGCAGGAATTATTGTCTCGAACCATGAAGCTCGGCTACTAGATTATACACTAGCTACTGTTTCAGTTCTTGAAGAGGTTAATCCCTTAAATTTTAGATCTGAATAAATACAAGTTCATTTTGAATTCTTTAAAATCTTTGCAAATGAAAGTTGAAATGTGTTGGCGTTTAGAATCTTAAAAAGATAGAGAGTTAGAAATTTGAAATCTCATCTTCTTAGCATGTATATTGACTTCCATATATTCCTCCTTAATTTCCGATAGTGTCAGGTGGTCCATGCTGTTCAAGGTAGAGTTCCAGTTCATGTTGATGGAGGAATTAGGCAAGGAACAGACATATTCAAGACGTTAGCACTAGGCGCAAAAGCTGTTCTGGTAAACTTAATAATTTTGGGAAATGGATTTAACTTATACTAACAAAGTAAATAAATTTTACTCCACAATCTGTAGTAGTAGATTATCGGTCTTATCTTTCTAATAAAAGTTTCGCTTACTATGAATAGTTAACTGTATGATGGTGTAAATTTGTTAGAAATTATCAACAATTTACTTGTTTAAGCTCAACCTTGATTCATCTTTTCTGGGATTTCCTGTCTATAGCCTATTAGATTGGTCGACCAATGGTCTATGGCCTGGCTGCTAAGGGAGAGACCGGGGTAAAGTAAGTTATTGAAATGCTAAAGAATGAACTTGAGCAGACGAGGGCTCTTGCTGGCTGCTGCACTGTGGATGACATTACCCGAAGCCATCAGCCAGGTTTTCACAGAGAAAGAAAGGTTCCTATGTAGGATGTAGTTTCATCATGTGTTTCAAATGGTCTAGCCCCAAACTCTACAATCATGTCACATCTTACTCTGTAATGTATAAGCTTCATCAGTGTCCAGAGGCATCATCAAAATGCTTTATGATTTCTGCTCCTCTCCAAATAACTAAATCCTTGTATTAGATTATACTAATAGTCTTATAGTACATGCCCCAGCGTAGACACATATAATTGTTATATCTATTTTGTTAAAAAATTATATTATATATATAAAAAAAATATATACTTTTAAGTATATATGTCAAACGTTACATTATTTATCTGAATGATATAAAATTTATAGTTCTGCTACTAGACATGTGCTGTCTAAGGCACTTCATACCTAAAAATGCGAAACAATATAGATTGTGGACCAACCCCTCCCCCCTAGTCATCGCACTGAAAGAATACACGCAAAAGATTTTGAAAAATATGCACCTATTTTAGATATGTATTAAACTCACTATCCACTATGAAAGAAACCAATAGGTGGGCTGCATGTGTTTTGTCACATAGTTTTTTCTTTTTCTAATTAACCTTGGTTGGCTAATATATAAATTATCAACTGATTAATCATTTAATCACGGTAAATTGACAGAGAATTTGATGTTCTAGGTGCAGGTAAGTTTTAACCGAATAAGTTAAGACAAGCAACCTTTGTTTGCTAAAATAAAAAAACAAAGTTTTGTGCAATCCACATAACACCTTTTACGTTTTAGTTGTCATTTGTTAGTAGGAGGGAAATCCAACTCCTGTGGCTATATTCTCTAACTTCTTTCTCCTTTATAGTCATAATGTCGGAACCAGCACCTTAACTATTTCTACAAGGCTTATATAAAAAGAAAAATTAAAAAATAAAGATCTGCGTCAGATTAGGATATTTGCTAAACAATTTACAACTTGTGTTGCAGAAAAATAAAGTTGTTTAAACTGAAAAACGACAATTCTTCGAAATTGAAAAGTTCATTCAACAACTTAGGAAAGAGAGGGGAGTGGAGAAGTGCGTAACTCTTCACTGTACCGTGCAGGTACTCAGAAAAATCTTTTTTTTTTTTTTCTTTTCAATATTTAGATGGGTTTCACATGATGTGATGTTTGAATCTGATCTATAAAAGTGTTTTGTTTTGCCTAGGTATTGATACACCTTGATCTTGGGTTTATCTTCCTTGTTACAAAAGATGCCTTTTCTACCTAAACAAATTTGATTGATTAATCGCATAAACACAAACTGTTTATTTTTTCGAAAGGGGAATTTTGTTAGTACATTTTTAGACCAATAAGGACGTATAATAGCTCAAACAATTGAAAAGATTGATACTTTTTCAAGTCTCTTGATTCATAGTTGTTGTATAAACAGGGGCGGAGCTAGAGTTTTTTGTTATTAGTTTGGTACGATTTAGTAGTTTTGGTCAAAACTGTGTATTTATGCTAACAAATTCACCTAAGTAATATGAATAAATAATTTACTATTCAAAATCTAGTGAGTTGCCTTTGCTAGAATTCAGGGTCCATAAACGCAATATTAACCAGCTAGGGCCAAAGGGTTCATCCAAACCCCTTCTCTGGAAAACTACGCTGTTTATACGCGGTTAACATTATTCTTTTATGTATATCTTGTAAATGTTGAATCCCCTTCTGCTTCTTATTGTGTTTACTTCTTCATAGTTTGAACCCAGTAGATCCACCTCTAAGTAAGAGACCTTGGTTTGACACTTGAGTAGATAAAGAAGATCAAGGTTCTATAATGCGACAAATGCAACATATAAGTGCTAGTGTTTTGCAGGTGGGAGCTGAATGGCAGGGGAACCAGTTAATGTTAATGAATTTCAAGAGCCTTCCGAAGATGTACTACAATTACTATACTGGAGGAGCTGAGGACCAACACACTCTTAAAGAAAATATAGACGCATTTCACAGAATCATGCAATTTGTAATTTCTCACTGTTGAGTTAGTTTGTACTTTCTCACTGTTGAGTTGGGGGCAGACAGATATCTCTTACTAACTTTTCAATAACTCAGTATTCGGCCAAGGATACTTGTCGATGTGAGCAGAATAGACATGTCAACTACTATACTCGGTCTCAAGACATCAGCTCCTATTATGGTTGCCCCAACTGCGATGCATAAACACATCCTGAAGGTTTGTATTTAAATCAATTAACAGCCATCGCTTAGATGAACTTGCTATCTAGCTCTGATTCCAGAAAACTGTTGTATTTATGCCAGGAGAAGTTGCAACAGCGAGAGGAGCTGCAGCATGTGATGTTATTATGGTAATATTTTTCCAAAGCAGATATATTTCCAATTCTGGCGTGTGGATACTGAGCTCTCTTGGTTATAGGGACCATCATACATGTCAACCTGCAGAGTGGAGGAGGTTGCTTCCAGCTGCAATGCTATTCTCTTTTTCCAAATATATGTAAATTTCTTCTTAACTATCATGATCTCCATGTATCTTTATTGATTTTTACGTATTGAAACAGAATGTTGTATTTCTTTTGTCAATAGGTTTACAAAAGGAGAGATATAACAGCACTTATGGTACATAGAGCTGAGAAGAATGGGTTTAGGGCTATTATTCTTACTGCTGATACTCCAAGGCTTGGTAGAAGAGAGGCAGATATCAAGAATAAGTAAGTTATATATCTTTTTGATGTCATTCAAGTATGCTATAATCCTTTATGCCAATTTTCTTCAATCTTATCTGGTTAGAAATCAGTTTCATCATTCAGCACTTCAATAAACTTCTAAGAATTCATGTAGTTTTGGTAATCCTGTGTTGATCTAGAAAGAAAAGAGTCACAATTGTAGGATGGTTGCACCTCAGTTGAAGAACTTTGAAGGTTTTATATCAAATGAATAAGTTTCTGTAAGTAAAACCATATATTCTAGCTTTGCGGACAAATCACTTGTTAAACTGAAAGAGGAATTTGAAACTCTTTTAGGAAACAAAAAAATTTCTTCTGACTAGAATATCCCTAATTGGCTGTTTTTTTCCTACTAAATCTTCTGTTCTTTCTGAATGTCTCGTTCCTTTTTCTCTTTCTATTGGTTGGGGGGATTTGACGATAGGGATTAGCTTCAACTTTTGCCATGCAAGAATTTTTTTTTTATTACAAGCTATGACTCCTAAAATAAAGCTCCTTGAATACCAAAAACTTAGGCCATGCTTTGTGCAAGTAATACGAACTGAAATGGTCAGTTTGATTATGAAGTAGAAACTATAAAGTAATACTTCTTGTGCTACCCAAGTAGATAGACCCTAAGTTTCCACCAATAGAAATGCGCTTTGGCTTGAAAATTACCTGATCACTTCTCTAGTTATTACTAAGCTTGACTATGAGAAAAGATACTTCTGTGTATTACAATGTATTTAATTACAAGTAACACAAGCTTTTCGCTGAACCTTGCTTCTCTTTTTTCCTCCTCTTTTCTCGTTTGAACCTGAAATTCGGATATTTGTCCAGAGATGTGGACCTATTTTACTGCATTAGTCTGCTACTTCAGTTTGTTGAGTATGGTGTTCAATGCTTCTGTACTAATCTATGTCCTGCTGCTTTATATGCATTCGTGTAATTGTTCATTAGTTTGATATGCAAAAATTCCAGTATTCATCATGGATCTATAAACTTGAAAATGGTGCAGACCATTCATGCTTACTAATCTACTGATAATACTCTACAGGACAAGGGCTCAAATCTTGAAGCCTTTTCTGCAGGAACTTTTGATGCTTCTCTTTGTTGGAAGGTACAAATTTAAAGTTTATTCATTTGTTCCTTAATATTACATGAGAACACTGGATGAGCACTCATGGTCCTGAAACGAACATTTGGGTTGAGTATATTATAGAAGGATCAGATTTTCATTCCTTACTAAATACAAAAATGATCAACTGCATTCTTCTTTATACTCCAAAAACATTCCAGGATATAGCATGGTTAAAATCAATTACCAAGTTGCCAATTCTGGTAAAGGGCATTCTGACTTCTGAAGATGGTATTTATTACTGAACCCTCAATGTCTGCATAATTTAGTTGTGTCCACTGATTATGTATCTTAGAGCACGTGCAAAGCAAATGATCATGAAAGCTAGAGGTTGGTGTTAAGTTGCAAATCATATGTGGAGAACTTCAGAAGGGAGCTGGTTAAGATTAGATTTAATAGGAAATGCAGTCAAGTGTGTAGGGAAGAAAATAATAGAGGTAATAAACATCAAACACAGAAAATATAGTCCCGAATCTTTCAGGGAGAAATTTTCAGACATATGAACTCAAACAACTTGAAGCTAGATCAAATGAGGTTTCCTCCGGATACGTACCATCAGTCAACAAAATAAACTCTCTCCTTTTAACCCCTTATTTTTATTTGTGTTTGAGAGAGGAGGGAGGTAGAGGTGGATCTTAAGAATCTTGCAACAATTCAAATCTTCCTACTTCAAGGATTTCACTTGTTAGGTGAGACCTTTTAGTACATGCTAGGAGTCTATAATTTTGTTAGCTATTTGTATGTCAATAGGATATACAGAGAACTCTTAGTGTTTGAGAACCTAATTTACTGATATCGGAATGAAACGGGTTCAAATTGAGGAAACGGATAACAGGGACGCGTAGAGCTGCATCCGACTAACTTGTGATTGAGATGTTGTTGTTGTTATATTCTAAAGACTTGGCATATGCTTCTGTTTGCAGCAATAAAAGCAATTGCAGCAGGAGTTGCAGGAATTATTGTTTCTAACCATGGAGCTCCGCAACTAGATTATGCTCCAGCTACTATTTCTGTTCTTGAAGAGGTTATCCCATATCTTTCTGATATGTTTGATTTTAGCTTTTATAGAATGTCGGCAAATTCAATGGATTAGCTTTTTAGCCTTTTTAACAGTAATATTGGGCATAGCACATTACCAATCAGAAAAAATATTGGGCAGAGCACATTGAATAAAACATATTAGACCATTGTTAAGCATAAAAGTTTGTCAGAATAGGATTCTCAATGTAAAATGGATTACATGGACGTTTCAGTTTTAGTTTATAGCTTCTGGAAAGAAAAACAAAAATGGAAGCTTTATGATCTTTCTTGCTAAAAATTAAACACACAAATATAACTTTGGAAGAAACATTTTAGTTTTATGACCTATCAAATGTATAACAAGGACTCCTCCTAGATATGGTTGAATGTGGCTGCCTGTCGTGTTGAGTTTCACAACAACATCAATGGGGTCCCTACATCAAGTTATTTGTTGGAACCATCAATGTGTTTCAAATGAGTTTAATTCTTTGTATTTAGTTGGATATCTAAGAAAAAGGGGATCTGAAAACCAAACTTGAATCACAGGTCCAAGTGGACTTAAATCTTCTTATATGTGTAATATATCCACATATATCAATGGTTTCACCATTTTAGGCTGTTCAAGCTGTTCAAGGTAAAGTTCCAGTATATTTTGATGGAGGAGTAAGGCGAGGAACAGACATATTCAAAGCCTTAGCACTAGGCGCAAAAGCTATTCTGGTGAACTTCCTTGAAAAATGTTACCTGCTATTTTGTTCAGTTTCTAAGCTCCACCTTGTTCCTTCCATTGATTCACTCGTTTCTTGATCTAAAACATATTCCTGCAGATTGGTCGAGCAGTTGTCTATGGCCTGGCAGCTAAGGGAGAAGGCGGGGTAAAGCAAGTTATTCAAATGCTCAAGAATGAACTTGAGTTGACAATGGCGCTTTCTGGCTGCTGCACTGTGGACGATATTACCAGATGCCACGTGAAAATAGAAGAAGAAAAGCTCCACTGTAGGATCTAGTTTCAGCCTGAAAGCAGCTAACTGTATCCTCACATCATACATTTTTGGTGAAATTCTATCAATAAAGTTGACCAAGTCCACAATTGTATCACATCCCTTGTTGCGTTTTTTCCCTTCAATTGTGGATCGTGCTTGAAAGTTTGAAAGCTATAATCTGGAATTCTTCAGCTTGTATATGTCTATTATATTGAGAGAAGTGGTAACAATTTAGATGCTGTTTTTTTCTTTTCAGAATGAACAATTTAGATGATGTTTATGTAAGGATTTCTAAAGCTCTTAAACATGGGTAGTTTCGTATTGTGAATGATACGCTCCTGAAGTTTGTTGTGTGGTCAAGAATGTAGTGCTTCAGATCTTCCGACTCAACAAGAGAATTACAAAGCCAAATGAAGACAAATACCACATATGATAGAATGATTTTCATATAACACCATAATGCATGCAGAAACAGACTCATCACAGTTCGGTAGCACGAACATTAACCAAGATTTGCCTCATCCACACTTCAACAAAGCCACCACTTGAATAAAGTACAAAGAAGATGGGAAAAATTGTTGAATTTGAAAGAGTCAAGGCATAACCGCTAAAATGAAAAACAGGGGTTTACTAAGCAGACCTCTAACAGAGTCCCAACAGACCATGACCATAAATGTTCCAATATAGATGCATCAAAATTCTGAAAACACAACCAATAACGTGATCAAATTATACTTTTGAGAAATACAGAACGCTCTCAAAATGTTATGCTACGGCATGAAGAAAATATGAACAAGAACAGTGGAGCAAACGTAACACTTGCCGTATACACTCACCCTACGAAATCAAAGACACAACATGCATCTCATAATATTCATACATGCGAATAGCAAGCCTTGATTTGACGAAACAGTACATAAGAAAACCTAGATGTTTATAAAAACTCATCTAGTCTAAAGAAAGTCAACAAAATGCCGAGCCAAACATCTGCACATCACTGATAATACATAAGCTGCTGAGCAGCAAGATTCTGGAAACCACCATCATATATAGCCTGGCTTGCTCCAGTAGCACCCATTCCCATTGATGCTTGTTTCAGAGGATGTTGACCCTGAGGCTGCATGAGGGAATGAACACCAGCCATCTTGCTCATAGCTAGCTGTCTTTCATAAGTCAAAAGGTCGGTGGCAGAGAAGCCTAATGGCGCTGCAACGGGTGCTGGAAGAGGATTCGAGGCTGTGCCAGGTGGTGTTGGTTTGTTACCCCAAGAACACTGGAAATACACAAATGAGAAATTTGAGCTTAAATGTTTTGATCAAATAGAATTGATTACAACAAACACACTCCTAGAACTGAGATCTAACTTATATTGTCTTTCATAAGTATCATCCTATATTTTTCTAAAGGGGCATATCATAATTCAATACAGCATGAACTTCAAAGCATATCTGCCATTCAGGTAGAATGATGTACCTTAATCTGCCTCCCACACAGAAAAGAATGGGCATTTCCCATTTGAATTGCCAAAGCTGCCTCATCATGCGTGCTGTATCTTACAAAACCAAATCCTTTATCACGTTGAACCCGAACTTCCTCTATCACTCCTGCACCAATGGCATAAAAGTGGCGATGGAGATCGAGTTGTGTCGCCTGAAACAAATGAAAGTAAAAGGACTAAGTCCTTCCAAAAGCACAATGATACTTAAAGACTTGACCAAACACTAGGGCAAAGGCACCCTCCTTATGGTTTATGTAACACCCCGTACTCTGCGTGTACAAATTCTATTTAAATAACACCTGATGTAGCCTTGTGGTATAGAAAAATAAACTAGGTTCTTTATGTGAGTCGTGGTGGTGGAATAGGTTTGAAGGATGTAGTCTGCACATTTCAACGCGCATACAACCAAGTTAACGTCCACAAAAGTATTTGAATTCGGGATAGGAAGGTGGTATTTGAATTTAAGGTTTAATATATAAGTGTTTAAAGTTAAATTAAAGGGACTATGGTCTAGAAAATGGAATAAAATACTAAGCTGCTTGCTTGACTGAATTATGCTAGTAGGTGGATCACCTATTTGAGCTATATGGACCAAGTTAAAGGAACCAAGGCTAATGGACCAGATTGAGACCTATATTAATGGATTCATTTGTGGCCCATATTAAGGTGAAATAAGAGGAAACGAAAAAGGAGCGCAAATCCTATTCTGCCCAAGGCCCAAAATAGTTGGATCGAAAGAATAAATCAAGTAGGGGCATCACCTACTTGGACTTTTTGAGCAGCTTAAAGGACCAAGCAGGTGCATCACCTACTTGACTCTTCTGGACCAAATTGTGGCTGAAGAATGCCTAAGGAGAGGCAGTCAAAAAGGTCCCATATAGGGCCACAATATTAGCTGGTCCTTTTACTCATTTTAACATAAAAAAATCAAATTTCTCTCCCAGTTCTCTTTCTTTCTCTCAAGGCATAGTACAGCCGCCCCTATTCTCCTACAGGTCTCAAAGAAACCCTCATCTCTTTGCAAGTCAAGGTAAGTGAAAACATTTAAGGTTTTAGCTTAATTCTCCCATGGAAGACTAGGATCTAAAACATATTATACATACTTAAGTATAGGGAAGAATGTTTCCACAAGCAAACTGTCACTGTTCTTGGTTATTAAGAGACTTTTCTCTTCTTCTTTGGCAAGTATGAAGGGAAGTTCAAGTTAAAAAGACAAGTTACAGAAATTGAGGCCAATGACTGCTCCATTTTTATCCTCTTTGTGTAGGAGTTTGGGTGAAGAATTATGAGTATATTGTTATTAAGAACTCCAGGGATGGGGAGTTCAATATTGTGTTGCTATGATGAAGGATACTTGGAGCTGTTTTAGGGACAGTAACGTATATGTTGGGGACATCTTGGTTGATTATTGGGAAATATGTAAGTAGTTTGTATTGAAATATAGGGTGTCGTAGTGATGCACCAGCGAATTGGATCTTGTGTGGGCTTACTGCCCACTCCACTTTGTTTATTGTTGTGTATTGTGAAGCCAAAATAGTTTCTGGGGACACTATATGAATCCATATGGCATATAAAAGTAATGAGAAGAGAAAGGGTTGAAAGAACACCCTGGACTTGATAAGTTACAAGCCTACTGCCCAACTACTGTTTTGGTGAGGTTGAATAGCCCACACTTGTTGATTAGCTACGTTACCACTTTATTGTAGATCAGTAATTCGAAAGGAAGAAGGTTACTTTGGGATGATACTGGAGTAGCACAGCAAATTGTGTAAGCTATTTGTTTCCATGTTCTTTGGTATGAATCTTATGCTTGTGTTACAAAGTAAGCTTCCTAAGTGATCTTCATAGCAAATGATATATAGTTGCAGTGTACAATCCCCAAAGTAGTTAACAATCTTTTTCCCACTCCTTGGTGTATTAGAATACTTCAATGTGTTTATTTTTAGATCCACTTGTTTGTTCTTACAAGAATTAGTATGAGAAAAGTATTTTCAGTAGCAATCTTGGTAAACTTTCCTTTTAGTCAAATGAGGTCAGTTATGTCATTTAAGCTCCTAAATAATACATTGATGATACAATTGCTCCCTATGTCATTGTTAAAATACATATTCACATGTCTCTTACTATTGCTCCATAGTTCCGAACTCAATAATTTATGACCATCAAAATAACAATCTCAAATATTAAATAAACGATGTAAAGTGAATCGGTACATTGATGGGTGGTAGCTCAGGGGTGAATACCTAGCATGGATCGATACCGATCTATATGTTACGGGCGATATCCAGGAGTGAAAGAAAAGTCTAACATGGGTCGATCTCGATTTGTTTTGCGGCATCCCAGGGGTGAAAGGAAAACCTAACATGGATCATCTCGATTTGTGTATTTATGAGGACAATATCCCAAGGGTTAATGCCTAGCATAGGTCATCATCTTGTACCACTGATCAGTTCGTCATTCGTATCATATAGGACAATATCCCAAGGGTTAATGCCTAGCATAGGTCATCGTCTTCTACCACTGATCAGTTGGTCATTCGTATCATATACATTGCAAAGTTTATAAGGGCAAAGAAAAGAAAAGGAAAGGATGTAATGTACATGATTCTATAGATATAAGCTAAGATAATCTTTTATCCTTATCTATACAATTGTACCTAGTTTTATTTGAGCCCATGTTTTACATATGGTTACTTTAAGCCTTACATTATTCAAGACATTCTTTCATATCGTCCATGGGAGACCTACGTTTCATGTTGCGGGCACAGAAGCTAGTAGATCTCCCCCGTAGGAGCTTATGAAGTCTAGAGGCTGTTGGACTGATTCGGGGCTTTCCAAGTCTATAGTACATGTTTTGGTATTGTACAGTAGTTAAGGGTAAGGCGGGGGTTTGTCCGGACCTTAACCGGTTAAGTATGGTTCATCTTTTAGAGGCTTTGTAGACTAATGAGAAGTAACGCATCGTTGTGTCTTGACTATTAGACGTTGTGGTCCCAACGGCAAAATCTTGTATGCATAGTTCTGGGCTTGTCTACGTTGTTTATTTTCATCAAAGTATCATGTCCATACTTGTCAGAAACTTTAAATGTTCATAGTTATATGCACGATAAGCAGAAGGTTATAAGCTAGTGCTCTCAGGACTTTCCAGAAACGGGTGGCCATCCCTCTCAATGGTATTTGAGGCGTGACAGTATACTCCTAAAGGTCACATTATTTACTGGAAGCCTTGCAGGGAGAAAGGCAGTTGTCAGAAGAAAATCTTACCTCTGGAGCAAGATTACCCACATAAACAGTTGTATATTGTGGGTTGTTTTCAGGAGCATCGCCGTTTGCTGGATCCTTACAATCTTCTGCAACAAGAAAGAGATCCATTAAGAAGGCCAGAATCAATTTAAAGAAGAACTAAACCCTGTGTATCCAGCCACCTTCCAAAACAAAACCAGACACTAGCTTGTTCTGGATAATTTTCTTTATCAAATTTAAGGAATTGTCTTTATCATTCAAAAAATGTACACACCTGATGATCCATTAGTTAATTCCACTACACTTCTGGCTTCTGGACCCTGCTCGTCGTTCGCATTAGCACCTTTCGTAGCCCAGTTACAACGTATCTGTCTACTACCAAGCCATTTCCCTTACACCATAACACAAGTAATCAGCAATTTGGAGGAGGAATGACATAAATACGAAGGACAAAAAAAACCTTCAGGTCCTCAATTGATTTGGAATAATCCAACATGTCTATTTGGGAGAGGAATAACATGAATACAAAACTAAATAAAACTTTCTGGTTCGTAATTGCTCAGGAATAATCCAACATGTGCATCAATAAGCAATAAATTAACTGAATACAGAAACCTTTTTATGGCAACCTACCAGTTAAATCATTGATTGCACTTTGGGCATCCTGGATAAGAACAACAAAGAATTAAATGGGCACAAAGTCGTGCATTACCAAAGAGATAATTTGAAATCAAATGTAGATAAAAGGATACATACTATGAAATCAAATGTAGATAAAAGGATACCTGTTGGTTCCGGAAAGAAACGAATCCAAAACCCCTAGAACGCCCAGTCTGCTGATCCCACATTACCCTAGCATCCCTATCAAATGGAAAGGGATAATTAGCCACTGGATATTACACATTTAAGTACACTATCATTTTTTTCTGTTGGTAAATTCAACACTTCCTAGAGTAAATATATATTGACCATGACAGAGCACGTTCTGAGGGAGGCATCTTGGGGGAAGAGGTACATACGAGCAACTAGTGTAAACAGAGAAGCAAGCAAACAACATGGCATCAGTAACTTCGG
>JBDJHY010000078.1:27048599-27064463 GCA_039654485.1 Withania somnifera
AATTTTTTTTTATTTTATTTTACGTTTTATTTTTGAATATAGTAAAGATAATTGATAATTAATATATAGTTTTTTTTTTTAAACTTCTACCACGTTAAAAAATAAATAAAGATATTCACATTTACGAGATCAATTCTTAACTAATAACTTCAAATATGACTTAATATATAGCTAGCCATTTGTCATGATATTTGAATCACTCGACCTAAACATTCTAATTCATAATATCAACTAATAATAAAGTATTTAATTTAATTTTTTTTATAAAATTATATATATTTTCATTCATCTATTAAATAGTTAAGTTAATTATATATAATTAATTTTATGAAACAGATTTGAAGTGTTGAATTATTTTAGGCACTTAACTAAAGAAAAATAAAATATTATTTAATGTATAACCTTAAACATGTTCGGTAAAAAAACTCAAAAAATAAGGTTTTACAACCAAATTGAAAAAGAAAAAAATAAGATGAGCAATGAAATGGAGTTAGTCTAAATACAACAAAGCACGTAGCTTTTAACCCGAGAAATAGTGATAACAATAGAGTAATTAATCTTCTTAATACTGTATTATTACCTCAGCAGAAATTAATAATTAATTCAATATGTAAAATTCATCAGCTTCCATTTTTTGATTCTTCACCATTATACTTCTCTGCATCTTCTTCCTCATCAAAAAGCTCAAATCCTTTTTCTCTTTTGCCTTTTCCAGATTCTGAATTTTCAAATTTTGATACTTTATCTATGGAGCAACCAGAAAACGACGCCGTAACATTCGAGTCAGCTGAGAAAATAATTCTCCGGTGGGATTCTACGGTATCGGAAGAAGCTAGAGAGAAGATGATATTCGACGGCGATCGTCACGAGATCGATCGTTATTTACAAGCCGTTGATCAAATCCAACGGTCAATGGAGTCGACAACACTTTCCGACGATCAGGATAAAGCTAATAGTGCGATCCAGATCGCTATGGCTAGGCTTGAAGATGAGTTTCGTAACATACTCATCGCTACAACTGCAATCGAAGCTGACTCGTTAACTGATCCTAGTCCTTCTTCAGTCAACTCCGGTGAATTTCAGTTGCCTGAAGAAGACTTTCAATATACTCTTACGAGCGATGATTCGTTTAACAAAGAGTTGGAACATCAGGAGAGTAGCAGTAGCTATCGATCTACTAACAGTATCCGTGAAGTTGATCTCATGCCGTCTGAAGCAATATATGATCTTCGGAGTATCGCTGAGCGAATGATTTCTGCTGGATATCTCCGGGAGTGTATTCAGGTGTACGGTAGTGTACGGAAGTCCGCTGTGGATTCGAGTTTCCGGAAGCTTGGAATAGAGAAACTCAGTATCGGAGATATTCAGAGACTTGATTGGGAGACCCTTGAAACGAAGATCCGAAGATGGATAAGAGCTGCGAAAGTATGCGTTCGCATACTATTCGCTAGCGAGAAGAAACTCTGTGAGCAAATCTTCGATGGTTTGGGCACGGCGACTGATGATGCTTGCTTTATGGAGACGATTAAAGGACCAGCTATACTGTTGTTCAATTTCGCAGAAGCGATTAGCATTAGCCGGCGATCGCCTGAGAAGTTGTTTAAGATATTGGATCTTCATGATGCTTTATCGGATTTACTGCCTGACATTGAACTTGTTTTCGAGTCAAAATCTTCAGAATCAATTAGAGTTCAAGCAGTAGAGATATTGTCTAGGTTAGGGGAGGCTGCTAGAGGGATATTATCGGAATTTGAGAATGCAGTCCTACGTGAACCTTCCAAGGTTCCTGTTCCGGGAGGGACAATTCATCCGTTAACTAGATATGTCATGAACTATATAAGTCTAATTTCGGATTATAAGCAGTCAATGGGTGAATTGATTGTTTCACAGCCATCAACGGGTTCAAGGTATTCAAGTGATCCTAACACCCCTGATATGGATTTTGGGGAGCTAGAAGGGCAGACGCCATTGGCGCTTCATTTGATTTGGATCATTGTCATTTTGCAGTTCAATTTGGAAGGTAAGTCTAAGCACTATAGAGATACCTCTTTGGCTTATTTATTCGTGATGAACAATGTCCATTATATTGTTCAGAAGATTAAAGGGTCACCTGAGTTAGCGGAAATGATTGTCGATGATTACTTGAGAAAATTAACGGGGAAATTTAGGCAAGCTGCTACTAGTTACCAGAGAGCAACCTGGGTGAGGGTTTTGCATTGTTTGAGAGATGAGGGACTACATGTGAGTGGCAGTTTTTCATCGGGGGTGTCCAAGAGTGCATTAAGAGAGCGTTTCAAGACATTCAATGCCTTGTTTGAAGAGGTTCACAGGACTCAGTCCACATGGCTGATACCAGATACACAGCTCAGGGAGGAGCTGCGCATTTCCATATCTGAAAAGTTGATTCCTGCCTATAGATCATTTCTTGGACGGTTCAGGAGCCATATTGAAAGCGGAAGGCATCCAGAAAATTATATCAAGTATTCTGTGGAGGACTTAGAGAATGCTGTCTTGGATTTCTTTGAGGGGTATGCTGTGTCACAGCACTTGAGGAGAAGATCTCAGTGAAAAAATATTAGTTTCAACAATTAGACCTTTAGGACATTCTTTGAAATTTTTTTTATGGAGTCATTCAGGGGCTGAGGTTATGGCATTCTGGTGTTTCTCGAGTTTGTTGCTTTCATTTGCAGTATTCCAAGGTGATGGGCTGCTGAAAACGTTGGGAAGATCAGCTGTATCTATCAAGAAGGGTCAGTGTCTCCTGCCTCTGGATGCTCTGCCCCGTAAGCATGGAGGTGTTGTATTTTTTCCATACTGCTAGACTTTATTTCAATTTGTCCATATCTGAATTGTTGTATTGGTTACTTTCTTGAAATTTTATCATAATCATGATTTTGTTAGCTTGAGTCCAGAATTTAGTTTAGCTTGGATGACTTCTACACTGCTAGGATATTTTATCCTCTTGTAAAGTTATCCTACATCAAGGACGTGATAGAACTTCCTACAACGACAAGGGCCTCGGTGGGTGACACAGATAAATAATACCATGCCTTGCGGTTTTAAAGAATTGAAATTTAGCAAAAATTGCTTACTGCTGTCTTCTTATTGTTTTTAAGTCTCGGTCTTTCTCTGTGAAATGAAACAATTCTTCGTGAATTTTCAATCCGTACACTGGAGATTCGTGGGGCCTGACTAGTTCTCTCACTGTTCGATATATGACTATGCTGATTCATTGGAGTGTTTGTTGTCATTTTGTACTTATTTTGTTTTCTCAGCTAAGACGACTAGTGCTTATTTAGCTGTCTTGGGTAAAAGCTAATTATTAGTTTCCTTTGACATGATTTTCTCAATCATTGAATCCCATTTGCTACGCTAGTCATGATAGAAGTGGCTAATCTGTGCTTACAAGTAACAAGGAGCATCTGATTACTCGTGTAGAATTAGTACAGCAGATACATGCAGTCATTGTTGTTTGTCCTCCAAATGTTTCATCTCTACAGGCCATCTGGTTGAAACTTTGAAGTATGCTGCATCTGATGGTCAGAACTTACAAGGTGTGCTTTCCTATGTTACACATCTTTTTGCTACCTCTTCACTCACCATGTATCTCAGTTCCTAATTATCAGTTTCCAACATATAATGTATTACATAAAGAGAAAAGAACAAAGTATGACTGTTTGGACCTTAAACTTCAGGTTTTTAGCTATTAATTGCACATGCTAACTTGTTGCTGGATCGCTATAGGTTCTCGGAATCCTCCTTGTGTATTCTCAAATGTGGTAATTTATGTTCAAAGTGGAAGTCTCCCACTATTCTTACCTATTGACAGAAAAAGTAGGATATTTACTGACCAAGATTTCAACAACACCTGAATATCTGGTTAAAAAGAATCCATATCTGGTGTCTTCTCTACTTTAGCTGGTGTGGCCTCTTTAAAGTACTCGGTAAAATGGCCCTTCCCATTTATGAGGAGTTATTATAAAAGACTCTTCAAACTAAAATTTCTCGCACCATGTTCATTCTTCTACCTCAATAGAAGATAGGAAGATGCTTATTTTGACTTGGATTTAAAAGTGATGGACGACCTAGTTTGTGTCCTTTTCAACCCAGGTATGCTTCATCTGCCATCTATTTTCTACTTTCAATTCTTGTGGGTCCTTTTTGTCTATTTAGAAAAAGAATCTATCCTGTTTGTCTATTTAGAAAAAGAACCTATGTGTTCCAGTATTGATTGAACTCCAAGGATCATAATGGACCCAAAGGGGAAAAAAAGGAAAAGGAAGATCAGTTTAGTACGGGATGTTGAAACATAACATTCCTGAATGTTCCATTGGGAATCAAACATCCACAATAAGGGGTGAGCCTTTCTGTATAACCTTTGGATTTAGGAGTTCGTAATATTTGGTCAATTGTTTCTTCTCTCGTGTATAACCACAAAACAACTACGTCTCAATACTTAACTAGAGTGTATAGCCAGAGGAAAAAAAAGCAAAAGCGATTCCTGTAGTAGCAGCGAGCAAAATGGGAACGGCCTAAACCGTAAAAATGAGGTTGTGGGAGAGCAATACAAGCGTCGTGCTGCTAGGCAAAACAGATCTTTACTAACATGACTAAACATATTCCCAACTAATTGGTATTGCTTTGCTTATATAGATCTTTTCATTTCATGGATTCCAAGAGATTGTGGCTCTTTCGATATAACTTCCTTTCATGTGTTTTTAGGTTTATCTTATCTTTTAACATCTTCACTCACCATAGGGTTTATCTTATCGTTTAACATCTTCACTCACATAGCTTATCATGTACATTCCAATGCAACTAAAGGTCATTGACATTATGCTCATCATTAATATTGTTTAATCTTGTATAACTACACAGTAATATTTTGCATCTCTGTGACACTTACCTTGCAGATGAACGACTTTAGAAGCTCAACATTTATTTACCTATATCATCATCGATCTATTGGTCATATACGTTCTCTCTTTTCTTTCATGCTACAACAAAATTGTTGAAATGTTAAAGAGAAAGAGTAGCTACGGATTCCAGGAGCAGAATTTAGCAAGAAATTTGTCAACAAAGACAAAAAGTTGCATCTGGTACTCCTAAAGAGATTTTGCATGATCATCGAAAATCAATAACAAGTGCCAGTAACATAAAGTATGCCACCTTAGGTAGCAAATACAAGCGAATCATATAAACCGGAGAACTAAACACTATCCACTGCATGAATTTCTGATGTGCCGACGTAGTTAACTATGATAAATTAATTTTGATTTAATGTAAACACAGAGCATGACTTATTATGATAAGTTAACATAAACAGAGTAGTGATAAGTTTTTATGTTCGAGACTCCATCATGTTACCTTCAAGGGATAATTCCTAGTCTAGGCCCAATATTAACTAGCAAATGCAAGTCAAAAATCAACATTGAAGACTTACATTCTTAGAATAGAATTGGAAAATGACGTCGTCTTTGAATTTTCATTTGATTTCCAAATCAAGGGACACGTTAGAAGTCAACCTTGAATAAAGTTTCCTATTTATTGAAGTCATTTCTTCTGATAAAAAAATGGGAGAGCTCATGCAACTTAATTAAGCTCTTTTATTCTTTGCTGAATCCAAAAATAGAATAACAGATGAATGCTGGAGTATTTCAAGTTCTAAATGGTTGAGAAAATAGCCTTTAGATATAAGAATATAGTCGAGAGATATTAAGCCATTCTCTAATTAATTGTGCCGTGGTGTAACATAAAGAAACATTTTTAAAAAACAGCAATAACAATTTTGTTTTACCTGCTATTCCCTTCTCCTAATTAACATTTGTACTTTTTATACATACAACACACGTTTACACGATTCTACAACAATTTACTCAACTGGCCGCACCTTTCTCTATCATATTGTCGTCTTGCTCTATTCTGTCTTGTCTTCTACATCATCGACATTAGATAATTCATTGTTACCCAGTGTGGGCCTCACTTCAGGTTGGTTTCTAACATCCTTTGGAAGCAGAGGAGAGGGCTTTATGAGCGTCAATGTAGCATCTTTGTCGAACTCTTCACCATCATCAGAGTAGGCATATCTGTCCCAAGCGTATAAAACAAATCAATGAGATTATAATACCAGGAAAAAACGAATATTCTCAAAAACAGGTTCCCATTGCAAGTCCAACTTTTATCATAAGAAAATCGTGATTTTCTTTTTTAGACCCAATTGTTTTGATATTTCGACTTCTTAAAGGGAATAAAGAGAGGCGCGCTGTGATGATTCAAACGGAAACTTTCCCAACAACAGGAAAAGATAGCACTGGAAGGTTTGGATCCCATTTTCTTGTTTCTAAGAGATCAAAAATACAAAGCTGCAGCACCAAATAACATTCTAATTAAGTCATGGTCCACATGGATACCCTATTCAAAGGTAGAAATGATGGGAACTAAAAGAGTAACAATAGTGCATCAAGAGTTTTTATCATAATTATTCTACTGTCAGGCTGTGAGAACTCTGTAAAATGTATAGACATACATAATAAGGTGGAAGCCGGGCAATACCTCATGGAGTTTTGAGATGGTGCCCAAAGAGCGCAGATGATGCAAAGGAGAGAGAAAGACACCACTTGCCAGAAGGCGGGAATAATCCAAGCATTTTGCCATCTCTCGTTGTACACATCAGTGGACTTGAAGTACAGCTGCCAAAAGGGGAAAAATGGTTAATGCTGTGTGTTACAATTCAACTTCAGGAAACAGTTGAGACTAAAAACACCTATGTCTGATATAGTCGGACATAAATAAGACATGATTACACTCGTTTTCTTGTAGGTAAAAATCTATAGCTTGTCCAGGTTTCTTTCTTGACTAGCCAAAAAGGGTTTCAGGGGAGGAAAAAAAGATAATTTGATTTATGATGCTTAGACACATTTACTGGCATAGAAATATGAAACGAACATCACTAACAGAATGATTGTGACTCAATACTACAGGGGCTAATTATGCTTTTGACTTTCCAGATCTATTGGAAATAATGGATAGCTAGGTCCCCTCTCCAGAGAATTGAGTTACAGGTCTAAGTTTGGTTGGATTAGACACACTTTCCTGCCCGGCATTTAGTATTTCAGCAAAAGTCGTCCTGTTCACATCAAGCAGGCCAGTTGACAATAAGTTCCTTAAACCCCTTCCTTTTATTAAGTAGGACTTTTGGAGAAGATCAATCCAATTGTGTCAGCATTGGGCTCTTTTCTGAAAGAGAACACAAGCTAGGAACACAACTAAAGGAAAGAACCAGCCACATCTCGACGAAATAGAAAATTACCTCATAGCACGTCCATCCAACAGATAGAACAACAGTGACAGCCAATGCATTTGTGAACTTCCAGTAAATGTCTAATTTGGCCAACAACCTTCTAGCCTGTCAGATTCCAAATCCAGCCATTGAATTAGTACTAATAGAACCTAAAATGAATGATAGTAATAATCAATTGGCGTCATATCATGATCAACCCCAACCCAAAGGACTCCCAAGATAATGAAAGGAAAGAGTGTGTCTTTATTGCAAGAATTTGGAACAGACCTCTGCTGTCTTTATTGCAAGAATTTGGAACAGACCTCTGCACCATGTGTACATACATAATCAAGTGATCATAAATAATCAACTAACCAAAACATTCAGCACTTAGCTAATATTTTCATATTTTAATAAAATAAACCTATACAGAACAAAAAGGCACCAGTACACCTTTTCAAATGAACTTCATGATTGAGATTATATGTAACGCAACATAGAGCTACTTAGGTTAATAGCCTGCCACAAGTATAATGATATCAACCCAGATGGTAAGAATGTGAATTTAACCAGTAGATCTCTGATGTGAAGTAAGACCTGAAGTAAGTAAGAAGCAGAAACAAAAACCTTCTCTAAACTAGCAATTGGCAAGCAAATGAATCAAAGTGATAAAACAGAAATAATCAATGTACCTGAAGCTTATTCAAAGTTGCGCAGAGAGAGGTGAATATCCAAAGGATAAAGAAAGCATCCAAGAGTGCAACAGGAAGTACAAAAAATAACCGTGCTTTTCCAGAGAAATCACTGACAGCACCAACATTTTCTACCAGTTCAAGCACTTCAGAAGCCAAAAAGAATGTTCCTCCAAGCAAAAGGACCTTCGATGTGAGACCACCCAGGGTAGGTCTAACGACACCATAGCCCATAGCGACTATCAGAATGACCACACGTGAAACTGTGCGCTTTACTGTACCAAAGGTCACAGCAAATACAGTGGTACCAGTGGGCCTGACTCCAGTTTCATTGAATTCAGCATAGTCAAAGTACCAAAAGGCCATTTCAAGCATGCCCAATGTTATAACGAGTGCAATACAATTTTGTAAAGGAATAATTTCTCTCCAAAATCTTGCATACTGTGAAAACCAAAAGATCCCAAGTGACACAAATGCAAGAGACATGAACCCATAGAAGTTCATAAGGGGAGCCATTCTACCAGGTAGGTAACCAGTAGGATTCTTCCATATGGTTTTCCCTTCAATAGTAATTTCCTTAAGATTTGGTTCACAGTGAATAAAATACACATTATACATGCCAGTTTTTGTAATGGGGATGGATCTTGAGTGTAGTGCTACATCAACCTCGTCAATGCTGAATGGGGCACTGAAAACTTTAGGCCATCCTGGATTATTAGGAGATGGGCGGTGAATGATTTGCCCTCGTGTACAAACTCCAAGTTTTGCAAGATCTGCTGTGCAGCAAATAGCTCTTTGGCCACCATAAGCAGAGCCCCCAATTGTCTCTCGATCATCCACCTCAAAAACAATTGCATGAATTGGGTCTGCACTAAAGTTCGAGAACTCTTTTGGCCTCCGAAATACAATCTTTTCAAATCTGTTGAAATTGAGAAACAAAACCTTCTTTTACCCAATTTTGAATTAATAAAAATAATTTGACATAGATAGTTGAGCTGTGATTACTTTTAGCAGCAGAAACTGAAGCAACACTTCGCTTTAATAGCAGCTCTAAAATTTTAAGTTTTCTTTTTTCATCACGTCCTAATTAGAGAATATCAGCAGCTAGGTAACTACACAAATCCGAATTGAACTGAGCAATATTGGTGTTTGAGCTAAGGTAAGTTTTTAGCAGCGAAAAAAAAAGAAGGAACATTTTAAGTACTTCACCAGTAACTGTACATTTTATGCTTTGGCTGATGGATCATTTTCGAGTTAAGATCCAACACAACAACACTAGTAGCTTTACTATCCAAGAACAGAAGACAAAAAAAAAAAATACCCCTCCTATCCCAATATAAGTTGCACGATTTTTGAAGATTTAAACTTGTAAACTCTGATCTGAATTCGAACATAGATAGCTTTAAGTTTTTTGTAAGAAATAAAAAGATAACGTAAAATATGTAAAAGAAATACAAGAAATCTCCTATTAAAGAATATTTTAGTTGAATTGGGAGTAACTGTGATCCACGCAAAACAAATGGAATTATAACAATTTTTCATAAAAGAAAAAGAGTGGAGTTACCGAATGAAAGAGTCGGAAGGAGAAGAATATGAATGAGAGTCAGAAAGAGAGGAGTAAATTCCTTCGCTACCTCCGTGAACCACAAAGGAGTTTCCCTTGCTCACAAATTTCTCTCCACTGTACTCATGTACAGAACCTTGTGTACCCCATAAAAACACTAGCAATACTACTCCAATGGACAGCATTTGGGGAATTCACAGAGGACCTAGCACTCTGCAAGATTCGTTTAATTACTTGGCTTGGGTGGGTTACAGTTAAATAGAACAAAATGCTTGATATCCCAATTAAATTTAAATATTCTTTTAACAGATGGAGTATGTATTAATATAAGAAATTTAATATAAATTATAAAATATTATTTGAAGATTAATCCACCTTAAAACATCAATCAAATAACAAATCGAAAAGATAGAGCAATTAGAAATTGATATTTTTAATATCGAGAGAATTCACATACTACATTCCACACCCTTGCTGGAATTTTTAGAAATAATAAAACCCTCTAGAAATAAAGTGTCTTAAAAGATGAACCAAACGGTTAGGTCGGTGTCAGTCAAACTCACTCCATCATCAATATTAATTTGTGACTTGTCCCTTACTCCATTTTACCACGTACTTCAGAAAGTCCTTGTCGGTTCCTGCTAGAAGTAGAAAAATACTACGCTATTCCTTGCTCCTAGTCACACCTCCTCAGCTCTTTACTACGTTTTCAGTTCAAAATGGTTTAATTCGATCCTCAAATATTTCAGTTTTTAAAATTTCATACACAAAAAAACTCAAATACATGTCCAAAGATACTTCAAAAATTTTAAGTTCCCAACTTCAAAATCTATTTCTACTTTCTTTCTCATGTCAAACAATAGTTTTTTATCTCTACGACTTGCACTTGGAAGTGCCAAGACAACTCTCTCTTTATTTAAGACGCTGCCAAATTAACACTACTTTTCCCAATAAACTTAGGACAAGGTCAATCGTGCCAAATCAGCCTAGTAGACGTAGATGATAAAACTAAATAGCAGTAACTGTTATCCGATTCCCATCTCACATCATATATAGTCTACCGTAAAACTAAAGTTCCTCCAGACTAGCATGAAAAAGGAAGAACTCTGAGATTTGTTTAACAATCTTTATGATTCATCACCAGAACTAATACTGGCTCATACCAGTAACCTTACTCAAAACATATGACGATAAGATAAAAAGATCCAATATGGTGCCGATGTTACAATGAACACTTTATGATAACAGAGGACAGCCTGACAGAAAAGAGGAATCCCAGAAAACCACGCAGCAACAGCGGAAAAATTTGCAGAAGGCATGGCACTATAGCAAGCAAAATCTCCAATATAAGCAACAAGAAACCTCAATCCATATCAAGGAATTCCATTCTCTTCCTCATTGTGCCTTTAAGATCTGTAGCGTCCCTTTCTGCTTTCTGCGCCTGATGGATGGGTAACCGATATGCATTAGATACAGTCATAATAAGAAATGCAGCAAATACAACGATGACCATACAAGAAGCATCATATAAGCTGGTCCGTGTCCTCTATTCTATAATGTCTACCAGATATTGTCTTTCCTGTATAAGTTTCCCCACAATCCAAACTTCACAAGTCATGTGTCTGCCGCAAGTTCATTAAGCATCTAAAAAAGGGAGTCCGGTGCACTAAGCACTAAGCTCTCGCTATGTGTAGGATCCGGCGAAATGTCCGACCACAAGGGTCTATTATACACAACCTTACCTCGCATTTCTGTAAGAGGTTGTTTTCAAGGCTCGAATCTCTGACCTCCTGGTCACATGACAACAACTTTACCAGTTATTCCAGATTCCCCTTTAATTATTAAGCATTTGTAGTATTATCTTACCCTTCTTATCTCAGCCTCTGAAACACGCGTCATATGGGGAGGAAGTTCCTCCTTATCTACGTCCTGACCAAACATTAACATTGTATAAGCCAAAGGGTATAAGATTATGGGGATAACAAAATACTACTTGTGTTGAGAGAGAAAGCAAGACATACCAGTTCACCAATTAACACAACATTTTCCCCACGTATAATATAAAGACCTAATGGGATATCACAATATAGATCACCAACAATAGCACGCTCGCATGCACTTTCAAGAACAGCATTAGCTACAAATAACAGAAGGAATTTTTGTCAAGTGGTTAACTGCGCTGTGAAATGGAAAATAATGGCAGAAGAAACCTACCAAATTGGTCAAAAGAACGAAGTATTCCCAAAAGTTTTCGCCCATCTCGCAATAGCACAAGAAGTTTCTCTGTGAAGGATAATAAGCCAACTCAGAAAAGCAAGAAATAGGACCAGAAAATCTATTAAAAAATGGTTTAGTTATTGCTATTAATCTATGAGCATATGAACGAACTTGAAAAATTTAGCACCCCAGTTATAACAGACACCCCATTATAGCATTAGCTCCTACATTCCATACATTAACCAAGTGCTCAAGAGTCGGAAACAACTAATTCTTCAGCTTAAAAGAACATGCCTCTACGGCAAATAAGTAGTATCATAGCCTCCTAAAGGTATAGGGACCACATTGTTCTTTTTGATAACCTTGGTGTCCCGGCCAACTTGAGCTTACCTCGACTAATTCGACAGAAAACCTGTCATCTCCCACCAGTAACAGATAAATATATCCACCCAAGGTAGAACAGATAAAAAGAAATCACCTAGTGTTTTGTCTCTACTAGGATTTGAACTTGAGATCTCATAGTTCTCAACCCACTTTATTAACAACTAGGTCAGACCTTTGGGTGAGATATACAGATCACATATAACTATAGTATCACGGTTTCTATAATTCAAGCAAACGAGATGACGACGTAGAACACAACAACAACAACAATTTTTCTTTGATCAAGTACGAAGTTTCATTGATAAAACAAGCCCAACTTAGCTATATGCAAGATGTATACCAAAAAATAAGGAACCTACAAACATAGTTCACTCCAAAAGACACTAATCCTCTATACAAATGGGAACTATATGGGTGCACCAAAAGAAAATGAGGGATCGGATACTACTCAATTCAGCAAAGCTCTCCTTTTTCTCTCTTTCCAAATAACCCACATTAAAGCAAGAGGAGTAACATTCCAAGCCTTTGCCTTCTTCTCCTAGCTCCACCCTTCCATCAACACACAACAATTCCTTCACGAAACTTGGCATTACCCAAGGCAAGTCAAACCATCCAAAGATACAACCCCCCCTCCCCTCAAAATTAACCTCAATGCTAACTTGAAATGTAACAAAATATGATCCATATCTTTAGCTATTTGATTACAAAGAAACAACTTAAGGAGACAAATCTTTCATTTTCTAAGATCATTTGCCGTCAAAATCACCTCTCTAGAAGCTAACCACGTGAAGAAGGCATACATTTGTCGGCACCTTAGGTATCTAGACCAAAACACATGGGAAATTATCTTCTT
The DNA here is from genome assembly GCA_039654485.1 of Withania somnifera. Classification (NCBI taxonomy): domain Eukaryota; kingdom Viridiplantae; phylum Streptophyta; class Magnoliopsida; order Solanales; family Solanaceae; genus Withania; species Withania somnifera. The sequence goes on from JBDJHY010000078.1 coordinate 27,061,589, forward strand.
CCCTAACCAAGAGCTTCTCATAAAAAGATTTAACAGAGAACAATTTGTTATTTTCCAACTCCTAATCCAAAGCATTGGTTTTGACGCCCGGCTCACATTGCTTTTGTCTTAAGATTAGCAACCTCTGAAACTTGGTCACCTTCCAATCCTGGAAATTCCTCCCTAACCTCAAATCCCAAGAAGTTCCATCCCCTTGTGTCTCCCTTATTTGTCGAACAGACAATTCCTTCTGACTAGACCCCATCTATTACCAGGAATTCATTTTTAAACACCAATCCTCCAGACCACTTGTGTCCCAAAACACTAACTCTACTCCCATCCTCAACCTTACAAAAATGTTATCATTAGAAGCTTCCCACCATTACATTATATTCCTCCACACACCACACCCAAAAGGCATAGTGATCCCATTTGTTCTCCACCCCTTTCCATTTATCCATATTTATATGTTATCACCCCCTCTCCATTAAGCTTCTCTCTCCCGCCGAAATTTTCACAACCATTTACCTAAAAGTGCTTTGTTGAAATTTGAAAACTTTCAAATCTTTAACCCCAAGACCTCGCCACAGTTTAGGAGATGTCACGATCTCCCAACGAACTAGATGACTTTTTTCCCTATCCACCGCATCCCAAATAAATTTCTTTGTAGTCTTCCAACTTACCTATAACAATAGCATGTGCATTTAGCATGCACATGCTATATGTAGGGATACTCGATAAAGAGCTCTTTAATAAGCACTTCTTTTCCTCCTTTGGACAAGTATCTTTTCTGCCAACTTGTAAGCCTATTCTCTACCCTCTAAATAATTAGATTCCAAAAATCGAGATCCTTGTTTGACACACCAAGAGGTAAACCAAGTAAGTAGCAGGGAGAGTCCGTACCCTACATTTGCAAAACATGGGCAAGTAAATTAATGTTATCCATTGCGTCAACGGGTATGATCTCACATTTTCTGAGATTAATTTTAAGTTCCGACACCACCTGAAACCAAGTTAACACTTGTCCAAGATGGTCCAACAATTGGATCCCATCTACATTAGATAACACCAACATATCATTTGCAAACAAGACGAAACCAACAACTCTAGTTGTAGTCTATCAGTCTAAGATCGATTTGTCCATCATACTGCTCAAAGCATCCATGGCCAAAATAAAAGGCATAGGTGATAAAGGATCCCCTATCTCAAGCCTCTCGAGCTAACAAAAAAGTCACCGGATTGGCATTCACATAAACCGAGTATCTCACTGAAGAGATGCAAAAACTTACCACTTCCTCATTTTTGCCCAAAGCCCATTTTCAGCAAAAATGAAGTCCAGAAACTCCCAATTTACATGTCCATAAGCTTTCTCAAGATCTAACTTGCACAAAAAACTCTTACTGTGTTTCTCCCTAAAACCTACCATTTCATTAGCCACCAAAGTTGCATTTGAAATCTGTCTTTCTTTGATAAAAGCATTTTGTGAATTAGAAAAGATGTCATCCAGAATTCTTTTCCTTCTATTAGAAAACACCTTAGAAATGATCTTGCATATGCTTCCCACTACACTGATACGCTTGTAATCCTAATGTTAGTAGCACCTTCTTTTTAGGAATAATGACAATGAATGTAGCATTCAAGATCCTTTCAAATTCACCCCTCATGGAACTCGTTAACAATACTCAAAACAACATGCTTGACCATGCTTCAACAATGTTGAAAGAAAGCCAAAGTGAGGTTTCTGGGCTTGGAACCTTGTCAACAACGCAACATTTTACAGCCATACGTACCCCCTCTTCTTCATTAGCCCTCTCCAACAACTCACTATTTTGCCCTCGAAATTAACCCCCCAATATTTGGCCTCCACTTGATTTCCTCTTTGAAAAAAGAACATACCCAATATAATCCCATAAGTCGGTCTAGGGAGGGTGGCATGTACGCAACCTCACAAGTACCTTCTGAAGATAGTGAGGATGTTTCTGATAGACCTCAAGTCAAGCTATGATAAAGATAATAATCATTGCATCAAATATTAACTGTGCAATTGAAAGTAAGGACTGATCTTAACGGTGTTCAAGCAAGATGGGAGAAATAAGAACTGGCGAGTTGTAATGTATGCAATATGAATTTAGTTCTATTGGGCATACAATTGTTGATATTACTTAAAAGGATAACTTGAAAATAATAGTGAAAGTGACAAAGATGATGTCAAAAAAGGAAAGTAATTAGTTCAACAACTTTAATTAAGCTAATCAAGGTTAACATTAGAGGTGTAAAATCATCTTATAAGGTTTTATTGAGTTGAAGTTGTCGAGGCTTTTTCTTGAATCACATTAGGAAAAAATATACGTGTAAATGAAAAATAAAACTAGCTATTTTGCATGTTTCCTTTTCTTTCATAGTATAGAATTAACATGATATAAAAAACATCTAGTGCACAAAGCATCGAGCATTAGCAGGGTCTAGGAAACAACCACGGTCCAAGGAATGTGATTAGACAACCTACCCTAATACAAACAATAGTGGCAACTTCCTCGAGTTGAACACAAGAACTAGGTCACACAGAGACAAAATTACCGTTGCTTCAAGGCTTCCTTCTGAATTAACATTATATATGTAATTAAATTAAAAACAATGTTATTTTTCATTTGCCTTTAGATTCAATTCAACATTATTACTTGCAATTATATTGGAATAAATAAGAGGACACTTTTTATTGGGATACCTAGGAATATAGTAATAGATTCACATGATATGAATACACTAAATAAACGGGACAAATAAACTCATACTATGAAAACAATAAATAAACATGATAATACATGTGATGAATAGACTCATAATATGAAAACATTAAATAAACGTGACAATTTATCTTTCATTTATCTTTAGATTC
>JBDJHY010000078.1:27121901-27138820 GCA_039654485.1 Withania somnifera
AGCTTGGGGCTTAAGGTGAAGGTGGTTCGGGCCACCTTAGCTAATCTTCTGCATGGGTTTAAATGGTCATTGCCTGATAATTTGACACCTGCGGACCTCAACATGGAGAAGATTTTTGGTCTCTCCATACCACGAAAGATTCCACTTGCTGCTAGGGTTGAGCCAAGACTTCCACTAGATGTCTTTACACTGCCTGATTCAACACTAATTGGTTCCGTCAAGAAATGTTCTCTCTCTGTTTGTAATGGACCAATGGTGTGTGGGTCCTAAATAAAACAATTAGTTTACGGAAAAAGACATTTGATGGTAAAACAGACAAGATTTGATATCTCAACTTGTGTTGCAAAAGGTACCGCGTCAGGACAAGAAAAAGCAAATTGCTATGAGAAAATCATTCTGATCCGTTGAAGTTTCCGTTACTTCATCTATAACAAACAGAGGGAGCAATAGAGAGGTTTAAAGAGTAATCCACAGACCATTCTATGAGAAAATAGTGTAAAAGTATACTATAGTAAGTTGTGTGAAATACATGTGTTTCTTTTAAAGATGTACTAGTCTTTCCACAGTGCCAAGTTGTAATCAGTGGTATTATATTGCTCTCTTCCCGTTCGACTATTATATTTTCTCTTGTTAATGGATTTGGTGTCGTTGTTACTCTCTTATTTTTGCTATTTAGTGCAACATGGTGGATATAACCACTCTACATATTCTGTGACGAAATGTAAGGTTATCCAACTCAAATTCTTTGTATCTTTTTCTCAACTTGAAAATGGTTTTGAAGTGAGTAGAAAATTAGGATGTAGTGCAGATAAATTTTCAGAAACTAACATTAGATATTCTTGAGGGTCGGTCTTAACCTTGAAACAGTAGCTTCTCAGAGAAATTTTGGAAGCCATGACTAAATTGGATAATTTCAATACCATTTAAATTAATTTACCTTGCTAAAAATATACTAGTTAGCTGTTCTCTCTCCTCATCTTTTTCCCCTTTAACTTTCTTTCCCTTTTTAGCTAGTGTCTCTCGAGAAACCCATTTGTAAAAAAAATAAAAAATGGAGAGAATCTCGAGATGCAAATGCTCGGGTTGAAGCCCCTTGCATGGAGCCGACAGTGACAAATTCTCAATTTCATCTTGTCTAAGATGCTCCATTGTGTCATGAACTGCAAGCGGATCCTTTTTTATGAAAAAGGATGAGCTTCAAGAGACTGATCCGAAGATGACTTTTTAAACATTCGCGAATGGAAAAGAATTAATTTAGGCAACTTAATAGTTGGATCCACGAAGAGACAGTCGAAAGCTATTCATTCCTCTTTGCTCTACTCTTACCATTGTCAAACAAGACCATAGTATGGTTATGAATTTCACAAATTCAAATATCTTCAAATCAATAATTTCTTTTAACTTGGAGTTTCATAATAATTTTTCAGGCGTAGCAAACTTGAAATTGAAAAGGAAAAACAAGCATCCTTGCATTTTGCTGCAAAATCTGGAGTTTCCCATCACTGCTGCATTTTGGATTCTTCTTTTTCACTTGTATTCAAAATTAAGTGAAACTTTAGTTTCCGGTGGGGCTGGTCGGGGGTGTTACGGTTAAAGCAGTGGTATTGTAGCGGTGGTACCCAGCACGACTATAGTCAGGGGTGTTACTGGTTTAAGTAGTGCTGTTGTAACAGTGGTCCAGCGAGGGAGAAGTTTGGAGGAAACAGTGGGCGGTTTGATTTAATATAAACCTATTAACTGTAAAACTATGTTATGATCCGTAACTAAAAATAAATCTCAAAAAGAATGATTATAAACCTAAAAGATTTATTTATTTGGAACACACCTTCTGAAATTCCTTTTGCCTATTTTCATTTATTCATTAAAATAATTGAGTTAACCATATAAAATATATTTTTCTTTACTTATATATACTTTGCCTCAATAAGCGTCTAATTCCTATGAATTTTCTATTTGAGGTTAACACATATAATTAAAAGAAATGACACATTTTTTATAATTAACTTAACTAAGGCGTGAAAACGCTCAGCAACTTTTTCACCAGGATTTATCAAAAGAGTGTGTCTAAATGGAATATTCTAATAAGTTTTAGAGGCTGACTACGTATTCAGCCATGAATGAAGAAGAAGACGACCATGAACCGTATCATGAACAAACCACATTCATCAATTATCAATAAAGACAGACAAAAAACTATATGAAAGAAAATGAGTAAAAGATAAAAGCAAGTATAGCACACTTGCTGGTGTTGACTCGCCAGAAAATGAGCAATTTTCTCATGTTCTACGCCAAGAAAATCGCACACGACGATGTACACAACCACCAAACCAACTAACAAGTCCCTAATTCTTCCCGCTTTGTGAACCAAAAAAATTGATAGCCAAATTACAATCAAAATCCACTACTTCATGAAAACACTGGCAGCACCCGAATAGAACTATTGCCACAGAATAAATCTGCATCTCAGTAGCTCTAAACTGAAGATACTAAACGACAAAATTAGTAACCACCCTGCCCTCCCTAAAAGTTCCAACCCACCGGCAGATTCAGAGGCATATACGTACCTACAAACAAGACGGGACCAGAAAGCAACTCAAAGGCGCTGTAGAAATAAATATATTTACACAAAAACGCCTTCATCAGCCTTCAACGTGTGAGCAGCAAAACTGTGTGATAATTAACATCTTCATATCAAGAAACTGCTTCCGCAAATTTACACCTACCAAATTAGAGCATAAACAGATCGCAAATAAAATAGGAATAGGAATTCCAAGTTCAGAAATGTAAGCATTCTATTTGCCCATACCTCGCTGTCCATGAGACTCAAAACGAATATTATTTACCCCAAAGAACCCTGCAAAATCATAACAACAATATTATAAAAGAGACTCATGCAGAACAAGAACATGATGCCATTAAATATGTTTGGCATATACATTGGGAGACATACCTGTTGACAAAATTATTTAACCAGGACAACCGTTTAAAATAAGAAGATAAAGTGATTGATCTCATTGTACGGAAATGCTATCTAAACACCAAGCTTCCATTTTGTTGACGTCTCAAGTTTTCAATAAGTGACTGGTAGAATGATTTCAGCGCTTTAATATCACTCCCCTGTCAATAAAAGCACAGAACACAAGGAAAAGTCAGTAAAAGCATACTATCCAATTATAATTCTTTATGTTTGCATATAGATACGAACGGGTTTTATTCATAGCCCCTGCCCTTCAAATTAAAAAAAGGAGGATTCTGAGAATCTATGTTCTCTACTTTCTCCAGTTCTTCAAACAATGCTTTCCGGACTGGTAAGTCCTATCACCATCCATATTAAAATTTAATTCAGCATGTCAAAACAAAAAGTAGAATACCTGCAATTTCTGACAATACTGCTCAGCCAAATCTTGAGGGCAATGAGCACTTTGGAAGCTTTTTGATACAAAATGAACAAGAAAATCATTGCCAAAATTCTCAAACATGACCTTCTGAACCAATACAATCTCGCCGAAAAGAACAAGCTGTCATGGTAATCAAAAACAAAAGGGAGATGAACTATGCAACCAAGGAAAATCAGACTCTTGCAATCACATTGCTATAGCAAACATCAAGTATGATTTTGCAGATCTAAAAAAATGAGGCAATCAGAGTGAGCAAGTAAATTGCTGCAGCAGGAAGAAACAGGAAATATTCAATTTGTCCGCCAAATGCCAGTTCCAGTAGGAAAAGGCCATAAGCATACCAAAATTATATTAGCAACATGAGAATGAACTAATTCACAGTAACAGCAGAATATTCATATCAAAGCACCGTGTGCTGACATTGTTGTGCCATGACTGGTAACAGACAGCGTTGATAATGTAAGTTAGACTAGTCAAACTATTCAATCCACCAACTTACCGTATTTGCATCACGGAACTCAAATGATTTGTCAAGGACACTGTACAGACAACAGTTTGTTGCAAAGGTGTCCATCACAAAACTTCGGAAACCAGGCACCTGGAACAGAGAAGACATTTTATATATCAATAAGCACAATTAATCTTTATTGCTGCTGTGAAGCTCAAAGACAGTTCACCTTTTCTTCACAATAAGGACTTGCGCACCAATCTTTGATTAGTCTTATAAATATTTGTACACATGCCTGAACAATAACGGCAAAGAGTCAAGTTCCAATAAGTGGGATATAACATGTTTTTGCGAAGTTCAAGAACACTAGCACAAGTAACTAATGCTAAACTAACCTTACGAACAAGGATATCCTTGTGATTACAAGATGCGTGTAATATCAGCTGCATCATTGGATCCAAGTAAGCCCTACTTTTGGAGGAAAGGAAAACTGATGAGAGCTCATGTGTAGCAATCACATGAAGAAAAGTGTAAAACGTCCTCTGAAGTTCCTGTAGCTCACGGATTTCCTGCGATGACATACAGCTACCATGAAAGGACAGTAAAGAAAACTATAATCAAAACTCCAAATACAAAATTCAGGATATACATTTAGATGGTGATAACCAGGATTATCGTCTGCACGATTTGAGCCTTTCAGATATTTCCTACGCACTGGTCTTATCCTTCAAAGAAAATGAGGGCAGATGCTAACCAATCTATGAATGAAGGAACAATAACAATAGCAATGGCAAGAAATCACGGATGAAGAATCCCCACAAATCTGATAGAGCTCAATCACACCAACAGTCATCCATGGTGATAAAAATGGAAGTGGGACAAGCAAGGAAGTTTCCAGAGGATAACCATGAACACAAGGAAGAGAGGGATTAACTAACATGCTAGAAGATCAGCGTGAACCATGAAATTTATGAATATCAAAGCTCGGAATTGACTGGGTTATGCATGTGGCGGTTCTCTTTAGGTTCATCTGCTAGAAAATAACTGCAGTTTTAAAGGTTCTCAGTAGGGTTGGTAGTGATTAATTATCCTAATTGTCTTGGGAAAAAACTTACTAATGAGTATCTCCTTCCCTCTCCCTCTTTTCCACGTGCAAGCCATAAAAAAACAGTGCAGTCCATGCACCATAAGGCCAGGATGGGCATGAGCTATTAAAGAGTAACCACATCTTATTCTCTAGGCATTTATGATGGTAATTCTCTACATTTCTTGGGTTCATGACCCAAAACCAAGTAAAGATAGGAAGGGAGGTTATTGACTGTTGGAGAATGAGTGGGCACTTCAACAAAAGAGAAGCTCATACATGACGATGCAGGAAGCAAAATATAATGCTAAAGGAACTTCACATACCTCTGCATTGCTTCCAGGACCTGAAGGAAAAGCATCTCTCGGGAGGATATTAAATATTCTACTAGCAATAGCAGGGTAAACTTCCTCCAGAATGTCTCGTACTCCAGTGTTAAATTTGCAGATAAGCTGATTAAGCAATAGCAAAAAGCCTGACAGTTCTTTCGGCTGCATTGAGAAACAAAAGCAACTTATTCCCATGAAGACATCAATCAATCGATGGGAAATGAACACCATTCATATGCTGCTCTGAGCAAAGTTATTTTTGTCATTTTAGAGTCTATTGCAATCTCTTAATACCACGATACTACACATGTTAACATAGTTTAGGTTTCCATCAATATATCAAAATCAATTATATAATGTTCGTAATAATACATTTATTTGAAGTTTTTGCCAACATAGTGTTATTACTACTCTATGATATTATCAATTTTATCTGTTGCATCTCGATAATGTTGTACTTGTTGATTATATATCATGCTAACCATTTATTAGATTTTACACTTCCCAACATTTCCTAAGCTTGCCTCTGAAGGTTGAGAAATTCGGTGAAGCGTTGTTGACCATAACCAAGAAATTACGGTGAAATTATCCTTCTTCATTTAACTAACATTGCATCAAAATCGGAGAATACACAGTGAAATTAGTCACGGTTAGTCAATTGACAACAAGATCTTCATTAGAGTTTAGAACATTCTAAACTTAGCCTAAAATACATACTCCTCCCGTTCCTAAATACTTTTCATCCTTGCTAAAAATAAATCCGCAATACTTGTAAGTTAGAAACCCAAGATAAAATTAGTGGTTTGTCCCCATCTTTACTTGCTCATAAATATGGAGAGATATTACAATGATGCAAAAGAGAAGTATTAAATTGAAAGGAGAAATAAATAAAGATAATTTGGTTAAATTACCCTCTAGTTAGTGTTTCTCTCAAGAGGTGTGCAAAATTAAACATGACAAGTATTTAGGAATAGATGGAGTACATCAGAAGAAAAATGCATTGCATTTGTCAACATTATTTTTTCTCAAAGAAAAACACAAAGCATTAGACAAGGGGATTTTTACAATAAGTTGCACTGGTCAATGATTTTCTTCTCAAACTATGAACCAGAAGACACAGAATTAAAATGAACTAAAATTGTTTAAGCGTGAAATTGTAGTTAATCTTACAAGAAAAATAGGGTCCAAATGGTGATACATAATACTCCCTCCATTTTAAAATAAAGAGGCGGGAGGGGGGTTTACCTTTTTATTTTGTTCCAAAAGTCTTGCCTAATCAAGAAAGAGCTAATTTTTTCTTCCAAAATTTCCCCTGTTTAAATACATGGAGTTTTAACCATCATCGATCCACTTCTTTCTTCAAGGAATTTAATTAAGAGTAAGATAGTAAAACACTTCTAATTTTCTAGGAGGAATAGTTTTTTCTTAAAAGGAGCGTACAAGCTAAAAATACCACTTATTTTGAAACAGAGGGAGTAAATTTATATCACAGTACATATAACAAAATATTCATGGGCATTGGTTTAAATGTAAATCAATGACTTCACCTCACTTTCAGCCAGCAATTGCTCCAGTGCCTTTGGTAGAAATGGGAATACAGATGATCCTAGTATGTCCACCATGCGGTGAATGAATGATGTGACCTAGAGGAGTAGGCATCATGAGAAAAAGGAATTGCATCACGAAAGGTGCATCAAATAGAGCAAAAGTAATAAGAACATAAATACATACCTTGCACCGCAGAGGTTCTATCTTTGGATATGTGATTAGAATACGTAGGAGGACATCCAGCGTCTGGATGAAAAGGAAATAAACATGATAAGAATTGACAGAGAAATACTTATTTGACCACAAAAATCCAATACCCCCATCTCCTATAACAGGTGCGCCACAAAAACAAATAGTGCAAAAAAGAAAGGGGAACAACAACTTTATCATGCACTTATTTGTAAGAACCATGTCAACAACCAAAAATCCATTAAGACACCCAAACTAGATACCAGCCTCCTTAAATAGTGACAATATTAAAAGGAGAATATTCATTATTGCTTCTATCACAGCCCAGTCCACTAGTGATATGGTACGCTTTGGGCCTAGGCACGCATGGGTTTAAAACACGTCCTTAAGGTTTAAAGTTTGCTTCCTTATATACCCGGCATCTCTTCCGTGTTTTCTCGATGTAGGATTCGCCTAGGGTGTTACATACAAACCTCCCCCCCCACCCTCCTCTTAGGAACTTGGCGTCCTTACTGAGGTTTGCCGCACCATCGTTCAAGGTTGAACACAGAATAGCTCTGATACCATAATTGTCATAGCCCAGCCCACTAGTGATATTGTATGGTTTAGCCCTAGGCCTGCACGGATTTAAAATGCCTCATTAGGGTCAAAGGATTGCTTCCTTATATACCCAGCATCCCTATCGTGAGATGTCAATGTGGGATTTGCCTAGGATGTTACAGCTTTAAATTGTGACAACGTAGAAAATAATTGCCATGCATATTGATAAACAAGTGCGGCAATGTAATTTTACCAATACTTGGTAAGCTCAAACAGACTAAACCACGAAATAGTCTAGAATGAATGTAGAAGAGCAAGAGAAAAACTCAAGCACCAATCAATCAACCTGTTTGAACATGAGGCCAATTGCAGGACGGCTGGCAGTTACAAGTCGCTCACTGAAACCCTGCATGCAGAACATTGTGTTTAGTGTAGGAGTAATAGGCTACAAATGCTGAATCAATCACCTTTGCTAGAAACATGGTATGGCAGTAAAGCTCAGCAGAAAAAAACTGGTTAAGACAGTAATCATAAAACAACAAATACCCAATGTAATCCCAAAAGTGGGGTTTGGGGAGGGTAATGTGTACGCAGGCTTACCCCTGCCCTCAGGTATCATATTGCTGAAAATATATTGAGATCTTCCAGTACTTTTATTTTCAGTTTTACTTTGGACGATGTTGAGGAGTCATATAGTCAATCCCAACTTTTCCGGAACTGAGGTATAGGCGTTGTTCTGCATAATGTTGGCTGAGAAGAATTCAAATGGAAATATATGTGAAGTGAGGATTCATATATTCGACCCCAACTTGTTTGGGACGAAGGCACAATTGTTGTTATCAGGTCATGTTTTACTAATGTAATTCTTAGAATGCTGGATTCGGAGCAATGAGGGTGCAATCTTAAAGGCAGACAACAGAAAGGGAGGCGAATTACTGTGAGTTGCTTTACGTAAGGAGTTTGGAGAGGACAGTAACCACATTTTGCTTTGCAGTTCTACATCAAAAATGGTACTTGGATTTCTCTTGGTCTAGCATTTCACTGGCTTTATCAGAATCTGAGGGTGAAGCACTGTCGAGTAGCACGATATATAAGATTAGCACAGAAAGGAGAGCTTGAAACACGTCAACATGTCTCTTTATGTGGCTTATTTGGCATAAGGAAATACAGATATCCATAGTAATGAATTATATGTAACCAGTACAAAGATCATTTTTTTGTTCTCTGTCATACTTTTGGTGCAAAGGATAATCCCAAATATTCGGGGTACCTTGAAAGATGATTGTGATTGTACTGCACGCCAACTTCTTACATCCATTTGACACAGCATTTTTGTGCGAAATAATTTGATTTACAAGGATAAAAAAATCATAAGACACTGTAGTGAGTTCGACAACAAAAGTGAAAACCTTGCTCAGAGCATTAATGGCCATAATTATCTTCTGGATGTTCATGATCTTTGCTGGAGACTCTTCAGGATTCTGGGCTTTGGCATTTAAGAGCATAGCCTCAACCTGCTAAAAGTATCTAAAGTCAGTCCATCTAATTAATGGAAGCAAGTGTCCAGAAATACTAGCATTCCACATTAAACATGCACTGTACAATGAGAACATCATAGGTTCCATCAGAGTGCATACATGCATCAATCAAGCTAATGAAAACATCAAAATAAAAATTCGATGCACAGTTCTTCGGCTAATGAAATGACCTGCTGGCAAAGAGGAGTAAGCAAGGCAGTTAGGTACACTGATTGCTTTTCAAGTGGTACATCTTCCATTCCAATTAATAAGCCAATTGCCTACAACATGCCATGAATGTGAGTTAAGAAAATAGACCAGCAAGTCAAAAAAACTCTGAAGCACATATACTAAGACCATGTTTGCAGATGTACCTCAAAAATGTGACAACCATCTTCACAACCTGAAAGCTCATTGGAGACAGCATAAATTGTTGTGAATTGAGCAACTGTATCTTGCAAACTCTGAATAAACATATCAAGTGAGGAGACACAGAATCCAAAGAAAAGAAAACAAAATCTTTCCCATAGATAGAAACTTGGGAAATCAAATGGAGTAAGGAGTGGGAAAATCAATACCTGCAGAATAGTCTCTATGTAGGGTACAAGTTTTGCTTTGAGCAGCTTCACAATCCTCATGAAAAGATAACTAGCCCTTCGACTCACATTGCTGTTTGGATGATGTATGCCTCTTTCATCAAGAAAGGCACTCAAAACCAAGGGTATGTATTGTGTATTCTCCTGAAAAAATTTCATATACCTCGTTACTATTTCCAAGTAGATAAGTGCAATGACCCTGTTGTTGTGGCAAGGAAACTTTGTCGACAAAAGCATTGGTATTAGTTCTCCCAAGAGACCATTTCCTGTTTTCATGCTTTCATCACTAAGTGATTCCCCAAAGGCATATAGAAGAGAGAGTGCAGCTTCGATCTCCTCAACATCCACATCCCCATTAGATGCTACAGCACTAGCTAAGGAGTTCCTGATGAAAATCTGAGTTGCATCAGGTGCTACACGGCCCACACTTCGAAGTAGAACAAACAAATCTTTCCTAAACTCAGCCATCCGATCTTCCTCTTCCTTCCCTATTTTGTCCAACACGTCAAGGTTATTGCGATAAGCAGGGTCAAATCGGATTTGAGACCGAATAACTTCCAGTATCTGACCTACATGAAGTGACTGTGTCTCGGTCAATGGAGCCAGACTCTTCAATGTGCCAACATACCCAGAGAAAAACTGCACAATACTGAAGGTTTCATCAATTTCACAATTTTGCATTACATAGAAAACCGAGGGCAAAACCTCATTCAATAGATCAGTTGAGACAGCTTTCCCATCCTCAGCGTTCAATCGCTTCAAACACTCCAAAACCTCAGTTGAATATCCAGTAAGCAAAGAAGCAACTCCTGATACCAACTCAGAGTCATTATCCTCTGCTACCAAACCAAAAACCTTTCTAATCTGAAGACTCTGCAAAAGAGTGAGTTTTGCTTTAGGATCCATGCGCTTAGCAGCAACAGCGTGGATGCAACCGGCAGCAGCACCTCTGAGTTGACCAGGAAAACCACACATCAAGATCAACTCAAATAACAACCCAACGAACGCATCATTTGCTATCAAACCTATATCAATCCACGAAACATACCTCCTCATAGAATCTAAAACACTACAACACAAATCCGGATCCGAATTCCTATACATTAACAGGATATCATACCACGCCCTAACAACCTGAGAAATACACTGCTGCCTCATTGCATCCTTAATTTGCCCAGCAATACCCACCTCCTCTTGGCTTCTCAGATAATCCAAACTAATAACCTCTTCATCCAATGCATTCAAAACTCGACAAAACATATCAATAACCACAACACCTTTACTAAGATTCGCTAAAAAATCAACAAATACTGAAGGCCATATCATCGGATACTCGAAATAAATTAAAGTAACCATAACCTGAGCAAGCTTATTCTTTATAAACGCCGGACCATCCAAAACCCTAACCAAATTGTTATCATCAATGCTCTCATAACAAGCCAACGAAAACACAGATTTCCTTATAAACGATTTCTCCTCTAGACCTATTGATGAATATCGAACACGAAGAACCTCATGCAGGCATTGTAAGCACCAGAACTGAACTTGAACGAGTTTAGAGAAACATAAACGCTCAATACATATACTACAAATTGATGGGGTTTCTTTAATTTGTTGGCAATAGCTAACTGCTTGTGCTTTAAGAGCAGAATCAACTGCCCCAGATTCATCAAAACTTATAAGTATTGCCTTTACAAGATCATCCATAACTGTTCTATAAACCCCTAAACCCTAAACAAAACCTCAACGATGATCAGTTTTTTTTTTTAATAGAAAAATCCAACACTTTCTTATGAATCTGAATAACAACTTAATAATGAATTTGATTAGATACTACTTAAGAGGTGATTAACAGAGATCTTTGGGGCTTACCTCAAAGTACTTGTGGGGAAAATTAATGGTTGTTAATCACAAGATATGTGATTATAATGGGATTACAGAACTAGGGTTTTTGGAATGAGCAATGAAGTAAAACTTAACGGCCACGAATTAGGGTTTTTTAATCAAAATCACTGAAAGATTTTTCTATTTTTTAAAAAATTTATATAAAAAAGAAGACTGGTAAAGAACAGTGTGTGGTCTTTGGGTTAAAAGGTTGAGGAAGAAGGAGAGGACGGAGGCTTTTGTGAGATCTCTCTTTATATACTACCTTCACTTGCCCATCAACTCTTTTTTCTCTTTATTTTCCTAATGTGTTTAAGTCTTATTGAAAAATCTCACTATAAAATTTTATTAAATTTAAATTTATGTTAAAAATTTATTAAATTTAAAACAATAAGCTTTCGACAATAAAGGAGTGGTTATCACTTATCACTTCATCATAATACTAGTAATTAAATTATATTTTCTTATTATATTATAAGTTTTCAAAACTATATGGAGAAATTACTATTATTGCTTTTCTAATAAGATTTCTTCTTTAATGTTGTCCTCGAGTCGACACAATGAAAAGAAGGTTGATGATATACAACCTACGTGATCTCCCAACAGAATCTAAAATCTTATTCAACAATGGAAAATTGTTTCCTAATTACTCGCAATACTTAGTTCGATAAAATAAGTCAACTAATAACTGTTTTTTTTAATTTAATTATTTATATTAAAATAAATTAAGTTCAAGACGTCTTTATTTCAATATATATGATGTTGCATTATAATTTAAGTAATTGTTCTAAATATTATATTAATAATTATTAAAAAGATCAACTTATATGATAATTCATAATAATAATGTTCAACCGTCATAATTGTGGGGGTTGATTTTCATAGTTAATAATGAGTATAGATAGTAAGTAGCTTCGATAATGTCTTCATGTAATAGTTGATTGATATCTAATAGCAATTGATGATAATATACAAAGATGATTGAGATATAATTGTCTGAGAAATACAAATACACAATGATTAACTAATATGATAATTGCTTGTGACTATGATTGTGGGTTAACTATAGTTGATAATAAAATTGAGATAAGTAAGTAACAACAACGATGACCGAAGTGTCATAAAATGTATGTTAATATAAATTTTTGAATAAGTAATGTTTTAATAATATCTATTCTTTATAATATCTTAATCATCTATATTTATCAGTCTTTCAAAAGTATTTGGTCCAAGTACAAGATTAGTCAATGTACTTGGAAGGCAAGTACCTTTCTGGCCAAGCACGCACTTGTGTCATCTCCCTTAAGTTTCTTGCCAAAGCATCTAAGGCATTCCTTGTAATATGAGTTCTACATTTTTGTGGAAAATACAAACCCAACATTCTTCTCACTCTCTCTTTTGACATCTTTTTAATTTTGTTATCTTTTATTCCTTCAATTTGATTTGCTAATATCATTAAACTTTGTTGATTCACGTATTCTTTAATTAATTAGAGATTTTTTTTTTAATATTGAGAAAATATTTCATATTACTGAAATAGTTCTATAGGGTAATAAACAACACGGTTCAAGTATTGCTTCTATATTACTTAAGATTTTGTCGTAATAATATATCATGATCTCATTAATCCCTACTTAAATAGTGATCGTCCCTCCATCCGTCATGGAATTTCTCAAAGTGCAAATGAATTAAAAAAAAAAAAAGAACACAGAAGTATTTTCACCTATTTATTCCATCAATATTGTTTTTATGTTAAAGTAATTTTATTTTATTTTTTCAAAAAGTCATACTTTTATTTACAGGATTCAAAAACTCTGTTAAAATATAAATATAAGAAGTTTGTTTCATACTAAAAATCAAATATATGTGAATAATCATCCAGAAAGTTTGTGTTTGACATCAAATCAAATGACCCGTAGTACGGTCTTTGATTTATAACGTCATAAACTACCCTCATTGATAGCTCGAGGATCAAATGTTAGAAAATGGGCCTTGTTCATTATTTCTTGTTTGGGAATTAATTGAAGGCCCAATCCATTATGAGAATCACGAGGACCCGAAATTAGTAATGGAAAACGAGTAGTTTGGACAAACAAAAAAGTATCTCGTTTGCAAGTCAAAAAATAAAAATAAGTCAAGAGCTATAATGACAGGCTCTTAGCTTATGATCTTGCTTTCAACAAATTCATATTTTATAGTTGTGAAATACTCAAACAACTAATACAGATAAATTATCAGCCTATAAGATGAAAATTTGAACACACACAAAATAGAATAATTTTCTCTACTTATTAATTTTGCTAATCTTATTTATCAAGTAAAATATTGGCTTCGTAAAACAATAGAAGATTTAGGTTAATGATGTTGAAGCATCAAATGCTCCCAAAATTGAAGACTCAAAAATTAAAATCAAGGAGAAAAAAACTGTTTGACATTTTTGTTGCCGTATTTGCTTCAGAAAAGGTTGATTAATTATAAAGAGCCTCACATATGCAGATTGAAGGAAAATATAACCACTCAAACAAATAATATATAAGAACAAGTAAAAGACTCAATCATAAATATATAAAAGAAATTAATGGCTCTAGAGAGAAGAGGTAGGACTTAGGAGGCTTTGCGGTAGTTCGTTTGGACCAGATTTAGAATTGTTTTCAACAGTTTGTGTAGCCGTAAATCTTATTGTATTTCTTGAGATCTGTTGACTTTGTATACCATTCCGTTATCTTATCATGGATCCATTGGGGTCTTGAAATTATATAAATATGAGCCAAATTCATGAGAGAGAATACTTTGAAGTCAATCCAGAGGTCGATAAAGATTGAAGGAATCAATAACTCAAAAGCTCTTGAATCTATTGAGTTTTCCTCTTAACCTACTTAGAGAGAATCCTTCGAAGCCAATCTCGAAGTCGATAAAGATTGAAGGAATCGATAACTTCCATTCAATAACTCAAAATCTCTTGAATCTGCTGAGTTTCCTCTTAACCTACTTATGAAAATAGGTAAGAAGCAACCCTATTTATAATAATGCATAACCAAATTAAACTAGGACTAGAAAAGTTATTTCACTATGAACGAGGACAAACAAATTTTAACTAAACATGAATTAAATAAATATTAAATTCTAGAAAAATTGATGCATTCACGGGTACGCGGAAGACGAATGTTGTGCCCCATTTCCCCCCTTTGAAGAAGAACGGGTTTCGACGTGACAACTCTTTCGAGATTAGGAAGAAAGAAGAAGAAGAGTCGTCACCTAACGAATTAAAAACGCGTTATGGTACTATTCTAGACTAAATTATCGATTAATCTTAAGTCTACGCAACCAAAAAAGGGGTAAGGATTCACGTTACCTCAAAGTAAGGTGTTTATATAGCTAAACTTATGTGATCAAGAATGCCAAAATATTATACTTATTCTAGATGAATAAAGAACAAATAAGTAGACAAATGTATAAATAATAATTGGAGTACTGATTTAAGGGCAATTCAGAATGTAAATATTTATGATAGAACGAAGAAAAAAAATTAATTTTGACAAATTAGAAAAAAAAGTTTGAATAAAAATAAATAAATATATAATTTAAATACAATTTATTTATAAATTAAAAAATAGCTTTTAGTGTAATTTGTAGATAAAATAAATAAAAAATATGTGATAAACCAAGCAAATATGGAACATTAACAACCAAAAGAAGGAGAGACTGACCTGGTCACTGTCAATAGAATTTTAAAATGTTCAAATAATAAACACAAGTATAAAAAATCTGGATAGAAATTAAAATAATAAAAGATAGATGAACTAACCACTTTCAAAAAAAATAATTAAAGCAGTCAAATGCCATGAAATATATAATAACATAGTAAAGTTAATCTATACATGCAACTCTGTGTTCAAGGACATAAAGATTTGCGAATATCAATAAACTAACTTTATTACCAAAGTATTGAATTAATAAAAATACCTTCATTATTCTTCATTCATGTATTCTAACTAACCCCGTGAATTATAGATCTCACAAAAAGATTTAGTAAAGCGTAATATAATATGAAAGAGAAAAATAAATAATAAATTAATAATATATAAAGTCAAGTTTGAGAGAGAAAGAAAGAGTATGGCATCTGGTGCTGGCGAGGCCGAAAAGGGTCCAATGCAATGTTACTCCCTCTTTCCAATCTTATGATCGACTACCTTAAAAACATTAAGACAAGACGCAAATAATTATTACTAAAGAAACTAAATAAAATATTTAAGCATTTAGAAGTCATAAAAATTATATGCATATAAGTTATGTGAAAGTATCGCAACAATTTAGCATACTTATAAAGGTTAAGATTTTAAAAAAGCGATCATAAAATTAGAAAAAAAAGGGAAAAACGAGTTGTTTTATTTTTATAAAGCTATATATGCGCTTTACATCGAAAGTCTCCTATTAGCCTGCTTTGTTTTCATTATATCCAAAACATACCTGATCCCTGCTAGGGACGATGATTCAACTTGAGCTCTATCGCATGCGTTGACTCTTTCATTCGCTGTGGTTGAACTCCATGCGACATCATTCCATCGTGATGTGCAAGCAAAAATATTTAAAGAGGTGAGAGTATGTTTGTTCTTAATATTTAAGTAATCAACAAAAAATTTTCATAATAAAATAATTAAAATCTTCTCTCACTTTTCTCACGATAAGTAACTATTTGGGGTCTTGAACAAAGATTAGACCTGATTTATTCTTACGAATAAAATGTTAAAAGATAAGAAGGCGTTGGAAACTATTGGAGGAAATTCAAACAGAACTTAACAGTAAGCACTTGTTTAAAATGGCTAAAGTATCAAACGACACAACTATCTTAAACAATTTGACTCGGTTCACATTGGCAATAACAATCCATAACCTACCAATTGGCCACCTTAAACACCATTTAGTAATCAACTGTATTGAAATATCCAAGTCAATAACTTATAACCTTCTCCATGAAAACAAACAATTCATATATGCTTAAGAAGTTACTGGATACATTTTATGAACACTGGAACCATGATGCTAAACTAGATCATAAACAAGTTGTATAGAATATTAGGTCTAAATAAACTAAACAACATTTAACATCAAAGATATATGAAAATTTGAGCAAACTTGGGCGAATCAACACTATTGCTTTCAAACAAAGTACCTTTCAACCGGAAAAGCTCAACACCTAGCTCGCTCTACTTCTTTGATCCACTCGAAAAAAAGTAAACATACATGGGCTGGAGAATGGTCATTCAAAGAAGGAGGAGATGCTGGAAGGGAAGGGAATGAAAAAAGGAAATATAATCATTTGATGGAGTAAATTTTGATAGAATTTAAAGAAGAAGAAGGAAAGAAAATAATAAGGAGAAATCTCCAT
>JBDJHY010000078.1:27202705-27213992 GCA_039654485.1 Withania somnifera
TTTGAGGCCACTTATCTGTAAAAGATTCAATCCATTGAATGCACTTATTTCTGACTTAAGGCAGATGGAATCTAGAATAGCAGTTGGTCTTTTGCAATTCTTGGATCTTTTCTTTTGCTCGTGACTAGTGGAGACAAGTCAAGGCAAGACTTAAAGGTTCTAATTCCGTATTTTCTTCCCAGTGAGCAGATTTGGTCCTCTTAGGATGGATAGATCTCTTCCTCCGAGACTTCACCATAGGGGACAAACTAAACACACACTCAAAAGATTCTGAATCAGCCATTGCAGCTGTAATTTGCTTTCCGTTAGGTAGAACCTTTGCAACAAAATGTGATTCTAATTTTCCTTTCTGCCCTGAGTTCGTAGTTGAAGAGCATGTATTTTTAGCACCACTGGCAATTTCAAATTTTCTCCTGGTAATTCTCTTGAAAATTAAGAACTCCCTTTGTCTTTCTTGGCAATTTTAACATGTTTCTTTGCAGCTCTCTTTTTACCTCTTCTTCTGCCTGCCCTGTTTGCAATGGACGTGAGTTTGCACTTCATAGTAGTATTCAATGCATTCCAGCCTTTGTCTGCATAATTAGCAGTACTGATGTCATTAGTTGTCCTCCTATAAATTTTTCCAAAATCAAGCTGAGAACCACCTTCTTCTGGGGTTATATGGTCATTCTGGGATATAGCTTCATTTCCTGGCAAGGACACAGGACCAATGTTTCCTCTTGTCCTCCTATAAACTTTCAGAAAATGATCCCCACAACTGGTTTGGCTGATTACTCCACGGTCGTTCTGGTAGATATCAGCTTCATTTCCTGCCAAGGGCTTCAAATCTATTTTAGTTTTGTTCCTCCTTTGATAAACTTTAAGAAAATGATGCTGACAGGCTCTCTGGTCATCCTGGTAGATAATAGGATCATTGCCTGCCAGAGACATGGGGCCAATCTTAATTTTCTGAATAACGGGATAAGTTCCAAGAAGTCTTTCAGAGTTTAAAGATTTCAACCAAAAAAAAAAAAAGTCAAATGCAAATGAAATATGGTTACCTTGGTTGGGTCGGGAAGTTGACAATCCCTCCAAATTATCTTCTAAGCCAATCCAGCTATCTGTATCAACTGCTTGCTCATTACCACCGTCCAATGAATTTGTCAAGAATTTGTCAAAACTATGTGTTGCATGATATCTAGACACTTATGCCACTCCCACAGAAATAATATCATTCCCATTTTCCAAGTTACTCGTCTACGTGACTTCAAATCATGTCCAGGATTTGTAAGGTTATCGTCCTTAAGATCTGGTGGATTTGTTGCTGGAATAGCCTGCTCCAGAATTTCGGGTTGAGGAGTTGAAACCTGTAGGACTAGAGATTCAGCAATAGTTTCTTGAATCTTACTATTAGGTGTTTGCATATCAGCATCTCCTGATAAATCATCTGAAACTTTGTCACAGTCCTTTTGTAGCTTCTTCTTTGTCCTGGAACTTGCCTTAGATTTACCTGATTTTGGAGTCAAAGGCTTTATCTTGGGCTTTCGAGTCTTTTTTCGGCATACTTTCATCAAAGATTTTTGGTGTATGTTTTCTCCTTCTTGGTTTCTTCAGTGGTCTCTCATTTAAGTCCTAAGCTACCACTTTGTTTCTTCCGTGGGTTGCCCTTGTTCATAGGAGTTGAAGGAGCCATTGACGCAGATTTAGAATCACAATCCACATTTTGTCATAGAAATTCATTCCTCCCTTCAATCACAGCAGAAACCTCGGCATCCTTCTTTTGGCCTTTATCTGCATAATTGTTTATGAGATAACAAGTATACTTGAACTTACTGCAGATTTGGACAGAGAAAATTGACAGTGGCTTAGTTGGTATCTAATTTGGTCAACTATTTTTAAGTACATCAGATATGGTTAATCCGTGATCCCAATATGAGAAATATTGCATTTTAGTAGAAAGGCTAGGATAAAATAATCCCGGGATTAGCTAATACCTCACACCAAACATG
Source organism: Withania somnifera (assembly GCA_039654485.1). Taxonomy (NCBI): domain Eukaryota; kingdom Viridiplantae; phylum Streptophyta; class Magnoliopsida; order Solanales; family Solanaceae; genus Withania; species Withania somnifera. Next base: position 27,204,694 of record JBDJHY010000078.1, read on the forward strand.
GGATAAAGTTAATCCCAAATTTATTCCGGGATTATTATCCTTATCCCACGTACCACACAACCCCTTAATTTCGCTACACTAGATGCTGCATTTACTAAACAAACATTACATGGAAGTATTGCTGGACTGTTCAACAAATTACTTCACGATTAATTACAAGAAATTACTGTAAACCGCCATCTTATATAGACCGTTACTTATACATTGACAACGTTATATATACAAACACTGCCAGATATTTGCAGAGAAGGAGCCTTTTATAGACTTTGGGGAAAAAAGTTGTTCTCTAATCTACGGATGCAAATCAACTCTAAATAAAACATGAAAAATCCAGCCTACTGAAACAATGATATTAAAATTAAATTACGAACCACCCATATATACACAAGTAGATACAAATTATAGGTCAGTTTCTACAATAAGCATTAATTGATAAACTGATAAAACCAGTAACAACAACTGATATAAAAGATCAAAATATTTACAGTGTCAGTTTATATAACTTACATGAACTACTTTTGGACAAACAATTGTTGAAGGCAGCATTGATAGAGTTAAGTTCTGCTCTTGCTGACACACACTTGTAAGGTGTTATTGGTGTAAAAAAAAAACAACTTTCTCCAACTCTTCCTTATCTGCATTGCCCAGTTCCATCTCCTATTTCAGATTACACAAATATCATCAAAATTAAACACCAAAATACAGTAACATAAAATAAACTAGTCAAAAATTAACTCAATTTTCTGTCTCTACGACTATTCAATTTGCTTTGTATTCATCAATTTTTAGGTAAAATTGGAAAGGAACAGCGAAGAGAGAAGCAAATCCTAAGAACATATTAGTACCTGATTCGCACACTGAAAACAGAAAAGTGTGTAGGGAGAATGAGGCAGTAAAAGAATTTTAGGAGACTGCAACGACTAATAACCTTAACGGTACAGCCTCTAATTAAGTTTGCTTAGCCAACGGCTTCGTTACCTCCTCTTTACGCTAAAAAACACTTGTAGTGTCTTGTATTCTGATTAAATTTTGATTGATGTTAATAGGGTTATGTTTTATTTGAATTGTGAGTTTATTAAATTTTATTGAATATATTATTATAATTATTATTAAGTTTTATATTTATTGTTACGTTAATATTTTATTTGAACTTAAAATTTACTGAATATTATTATTATCAGGTTTTATATTCATTGTCAAATTACATTTTACTTGAACAAATAATCTATAAGATATTGTTATTATTAAGTGGTTGTCACGTTATGTTTTAATTGAACAGAGAATTTACTGAGTATGTTACTTGAACAGAGAGTGTATTAGATATGTTATCATTATTATTATCAAAACGCTTCATAATAAAACAATGACTTAAAAGTTTAGCTAATATTTATATATCAAATCAATAAGTGAAAAGGTTTAAATATGTCCATGAGGTATTAGAAATGACTCATTTTATTTATTAAAAGTTTTGCTTATCTATGTCATTACCATCAGAAGTTTGACTCATTTATATCATTATCGTTATAGAAAGGTTTTATGCCATTATTTTTAAATGATAGTTTTACAAAATTATTTTTAACGTGACCTTTTATTATAGACCTATGTCACCATATTCAAATCAATCAATATTATTTAAAATTAAGAGTAAAAATTGAACCTACTAAAGTAAAGCCTGACCCCAGACCTACCCAATTAATAAATCCTAATTTATTTTAATGAGTCAGATTTTTATTTTAATGGTGTGGCCAGATTTAATTTTGACGAGATTGGTTTTTAATTTTAATGTTAATTAATTTGGTTGATTTAGATTTGGTGATGTGGACTTTTTGTAAAAAGTTATGTAGCAAAAATTATTTTGTAAAATCACCATAAAAATAAATAACACAAATAAATCTTTCTGTAACAAAAGGGACATAAATAAGCCAAATTTTTTGTTATAATGGCATAAATGAGCCGAACTGGATGTCATAAATAAGTCATTTTTAATAGTTGATGACATATTTGAACCTTTTCCGGTTAATAATTGTAAAAATATATTATTTTTTATTTAAATTTTTTATAAAAATTATTATTTAATTTGAAGTAGACAATTGATGTGATAGGTAGAGTTACTTTCCCCAACTTTTTTTTCTTTATCTTAAAATTTTATGCTACAATTACTATCTAATTCCCGTATAAGGAAACATATTGAGTAATTTACATCATTATGGTTTAAAATTGTTTTATGTACCTGCTATACTTTGGGCAAATAATTTTTCCCCTTCTTTCTAACGACCCAATTGACCCTTTTTTGGAATTAAATAATTTAATTTTCTACTAAACTGTTCAAAAGTGTGTATGCATATTGTATAATAGTCGTTCGTTTATATTTTGATCATCCTCTCCAATAGGCAGCTTGTTAGATGTGAGATTGCATTATAGTCATTTATGAATTTTTTTAGAGTTAGATAATGAACATAACTTTCAAATTCATAAAAATAATTTACCAACATGCTCCACTATAATAATAAAGGTTTTTAATAGCAATAAATAAGTGATAATATAAATTGCCCCTAAAATCTTTATCAACATCTAGCTATTCAGTATTGTCAAAAACTTTAATGACATTTACAAAAAATATCGATAAAAATACTAATTGTTGCCGCTAAAAGATCTCAACTTCAGTGGCATTTGTTAGTGGCAATAACAATGCCCACTAAGACAACCTATAATTTACATGTCGTATTGCAATTAATGACATATTTTATCAGCGATAAAAACGTGCATAATTGACAAATGATAACATTAAGAAAGGTATTGCTCCATTAATATCACAATAAACAAAAAATAACTATCAACTCATTATTTTAATGTCAACAACATAACAGAAAAATTTACACACTTGATTCCAAATGAATTTTAATATTGTTGCCCACATAAACAACACCATTCTTATAAAACCTGAAAGACCACAACACATAACAAGATAAGCTAACTACTCTATGTCAAATTTCAATGCTTGAACCTGGTCATCCTTCGTAAATATTTTGAGTTTGTTCTATAGCTCGAGCTTCTGTTGCAGCTGTTAGACTATTTAGCAGATCCTTTCTTGCATCAACCTCATAAAAAAAAATAATATGAAAAGGAAATACAATAGTAAAAAATTATACAACAATGTAAATTCTCATTTTCTCTCGTTTAATACCTTACCATGACTAAAGGAAATGAATAATCCCCTGCTTGATTCACTATGATGGGTGTGTACCGTAAAACCAGAAGCAATATAAATTGGTAAGGGAAGAACAAATAAGATGGAAAAAATGTCTTATACAAAAAAATAATAAAAAAAAGACTAACATAAATGAGAACAGAAAAAAGGGGTATGGTAGAAATCAGAGCATAGAAGTTAGAGGAAACAGGAAATTGCACATTAACCTTGTTTACTAAGCTTCTTGTTTTCAACAAAATCTTAAGTAAGTGTATACAAAGAAAAACTCATATATGAGTTTCAACAAGAACCATTTTAATCAACAATAAAAGGGATAAAGATCAGCAGCTACACAAGGAGGAACCGGAAGAAGATAGAAAGGAACTATTAGATGAAAGGAAATGTACGTAATATTGCTGCAGTTTTAGAAACACCTCCGATCTGAGTTTCAAATTACCTAAAGATCCATCCAGAAGAGTGCTCCTTAAAATTTCTGCTACAATTAGTCACATTAGCATAACATGAATGACTGACTTGATCTTACTTCTACCCGACAACATCCAGTGCAATTTCTAGCAAATGTATGACATGTTACCCAAAGACCTCTAAAACTATTCAACAAGTAACAGCATGGTTCATATAACTGATTTATTGTGATTCAAACTATAGCCTAGCATTAAGAAATTGCAGATTCAGGTCATGGCTAAAGGCTGTGGAAATAAGGCCTTCTTTTGTTGATAAATACTATGCCTATGACAACAACAACAATAACACAACAAACCACTTGTAATTCCACAAGTGGAGTGTACGTAGACCTTACCTTGAGAAGTAGAGAGGCTAAGCGAATGATGATACAGTCAATGCCTTAAACTAAATAATTTGAGTTCGTTTGATACTGTTCTATGTCCATGTAGAAGCACGAAGAAGTAATTATGATGGTACCAAAAAGTGGGTTACCTTTTCCTTGCAACAATCAGACTAAATTTTAATCATATTGATTCACATTATAGACAGATAACTTGATGAATGAAACTGATTTGGCTTTGTCCATCTCCATCTCCATGAGGATGAATGATCATCTTCCTATCCCATGTCATGAAAAGAAATAATATCGAAACAAGTCTATAGCCAAGAGAAAAATTCCAAATACTCATGTACGGAAAAAACGGAAAAATCTTTAATATTATTGAAAATTATAGTTAACAATTCTAACCAGTGACTCACTGGAAACCTGAACAATTAAAGGGAAAAAAATCACAAGACGAGCGGCTCTTAGAATCCCATCTGATTTCACTTCTTGACAAATGATTTATTCCTAAGGGTTAGTCTTGCAATTTCATGATCTATACCACAAAAGTTAAAATAGCTAAAGTAGGTAACAAAAATCACTAAAAAGTAGTTTAAAGCTAGAGTTAGCATTCAGATTAGCTCTCCAATTTCCAAATTGCATCAGATTATGAGACTTACACTCTATTAAAGGTCCCTCCTGGCACAAATACTATCACCTGCAAAGTGTACAAGACAAGAAAATGTAAGAATGAAAACTGTATAATTTAATACTTACTCGTAGGTGTTCCATGGTTAGAAATAAGGTAATCAAGAGACAGTCATCCACTTCCTCTTCCTCGAACATAGCCCTACATTTATATCTGACAAAAGGATCTTGTAGTATCCTCATCGAAGTTATAGACAAATCCAATGGAACCACCAGTAGTATCTCTTATACAACTTGATGCAGCAAAATAAGAATGTACAATTGAGAGGAATTTCCATCCTATTCCCCTATGATTGAAGTTTCCATCGGGCACAAAACAATGGTACTACAATACAAACGAAAAAAGCCCCACGATAGTGGATTCAATTCAGTTTCTTTCCAAGTTAAAGGTTTTAGTTCAACTCAACAAGGCATTCAGAACACTAGGAAATACTTGTGAATTTCTCCGTAGATCAAACACCGCATTGTCCTAACACAATATATCTCTCAAATCTACCAGATTCACCAACAAATAGCAAAATAACTAAGAAGTTTACCTAGGCAACCAAAATATCAGTTACTAGCAAAGTTATCTTCCGTATAAACCTTATTCGATCATATCATCCACACAGAAACCCTAAAAACTGAAAATTTAGGGGAAAATCCAAGAAATGGGAGACGAGCCTATCGAAGCTTTCTTCTGAACTTTTCTGACAATACAAACATGACTTCCTTCTACACTCTACAAATACAAAATCAAAACGGTCACCAACAGTGAAGAAAATCGAAACCAAAAGGACAGAGGGAGTTAAGAGATTCTCTGCTCCGATCCGATGATGGTTAAGTGAGGGCACATGGAGAAGAGGTTGGAGGTTTTTAATTTTGTAATCTTTAGTAAATACTAAAAAATAAATTTATTGTGTCTACAAAATTGGTTAGCGGCAAGGCCACAATTTAATTGCCACTAAAAGTCATGTCTCGTAATAGAATTTGCAAGTGGCCATACATATGGATTGCAATTATGAATCAATATATAAAGCTTTGACATATAAATTATGCTAAATCAAATATGGAGAACCTATGGGCTCATTCATGTAATCAGTATCCAAGCACAAAGTTAGGGTTAATCGTAATTCATAAAGAATTAAAATTCTTGCATGGGATAGTCTAAAAAAGTAAATAAACCAGAATCATAAAGAAATGAATGAAAATTTACAACCAAACTTCACTAATTTTGCATCTAAAAATTTGAGAATCTATCATTGCAGCTTTTTCTGACGAAAATTGTCTCTTAACCTAAGAATTAGGGTTAGAAGGTATTTGAACGGCGTAATATGTAATTAAAAGTGACTAGAATGGAGTTTAATCTCATCATTGAATCAATCTTGTGAGTAATTCAGGAGATTTGGATACATAATGGACTAACTGGATCGGGTCAACTAAAATTGAATTAAGAATTTAAAATTTAATTAATTTTAATCAAAGATGACCCTAATAGAATAAAAAATGACTAGAATTGAAATAAGTTGAATGAAATTAAATTGAATTAGATTGCTATTTAATAATTAAATGTCACATACATATATTTAAATGGATAAACAAGTAGTAATAATATAACAAATAATGATATCATATAAAATATTATTTGTTAAATTAATTATAAATAAAGTAAAAAAAAATCAAAATTATGTTTGAGATGAGACATTACTTAAATATGATAAAATGATATGCATTAATACTTTTAAAAAGACTTATACGAAATAGTCTTTATGGGACAAGGGAGGTGAAAATTGGATTGTTAGTGTGGATGATTTAGAAGATATAATTGGAGGCCATTTATGATTAGGTTTCATTTGTATACTTGGTGTAATATGACATATCTTCATTAAACCTTTCGCATGGGCCCGATGGGCACTTGTATGGTTTGGAAAGGCTTACTTATCTTATAGTTTAGGGGGCTGTCTTTGGTTTCATTGCTTGTTGTTTTATATGGTTCAGTAATACCGCTTATCCTAGCGAATTTTACGGACCTACTAGATCAGAAGTTTCTCAAGCTCAAGTATTTATTTTTCTAGTTAGATACCAATATTTTGGGGCTAACGTGGGATTCACTCAATGACCTACTGATTTAGGTAAATATCAATGCGTTCCCCGATCTGAGAAATCATTTTTAAAGAAAAAACTATGCGCTTTTGGAATGTGCGTGCTCCATGATTATTATAAATAAATAGTGTCCATTAATAATTATTATGTAGAGAATTTTTTAAAAGAAAATATTAGTTGTTTAACTAGCAACCTAGGTAGAATACAGGGAGGTCGAAATTAAATGTCAATCATAATAGCTTAGAGTTTCTTTTTTATTTTACATACTACTTAGTTTTAATGTAGTATTCTTAATAGATATTTAGCGTTTAACTTTACATAGTAATATTATTATTTATAAAAGTAAGAATTAATTCTAATTAAGAAGAAGTTATCCTTTTATTTGCAATGTGTTACTTTGGATGTTATTATAAAAATATTATTTATTAATATAAATATTTGAGTTGTTTAATTTAAAGTTCTAAAATATTTATGATATAAAAATAAATAATTTTTCTTTCTTTCTTAATTTTGCTTCATTTATATTTTACTATTTTCAGTATTGCTTTAATGAAAAATAAAATCATATATGTCACTATTAAAATTTTGTAAGGCCTCAAATTAAAGGCTTTAAACAATTATTTTTACGAGTAATACCCTTAAATCACCCCTGAAATAATGGTTAAAAACTAAAAAGTGACCGAAATGAAATGTAAAAAAAATTGACAAAAACAATATATATATATATATATATATATATATATCAATTACATAGATAGCCCACAGTTTAGCATATGCTTAAGGTCTATGGACTAATATAGGACAGTAACAATAAAAGTTGGACATATTTCAACTTGGAAAATAATGAAAACAAATGGAAGCAAAATGGTTAAATTAGCAAAAGAAAATAAATGGATAGTGTAGGAGTGTGGTTGAAAGGACACATTGGCCCACCTGAATAATATGGACCTAACAAAAGTATGGCTCAAACGAACTGGGTCCAATAGCAAAAACTCACATAAATAACAGTAACAATGCTATTAATTGATATTTATTGCAATTAAAGACTCCTAATGAGGAGGAGTTATATATGGAAGGTACTACCCTAAATATGTGGTAGAATTATGGTAGGATTAAGACTGCTGTAATTAACCTTATCAATTTCGAAAATCACGTAAAGATTAACTCCTCTCTTGATTGGACACCAAAGCATCTATAAAAGCTCAGGTGAGGCCAGGAGGACGGGTATGCTCTAAATACTACTCACTATACATTCTTGGAATTCTCTCATTGCTTACTTACTGACTTAAGCATCGGAGAACGACCCCGGGGACCATCCTGGGCTTTGTTTTGCAGGTTGTGATCGTTATTCACGGATACTAGACGGGGCATTCTCATATTATAACCTTGGTAAGATCTTGAGACTTATCAATATCCATTAACTTGATATTATGAGAATGCCTAAGAAAGAGCGTATTTTTATACAAGACTCAAACTACCTCTTAGGAATCTAAAGGTGTATACTTTAAGGGCTGAGGGACATGGGGTATTTAATGCCTCTGTAAACTCTGTTTTAAAACTGATTTTGCCTCAAAAATGCTAACTTTGGTAATATGAAAACGATTCTTTCTTCGTGCTTGTATTTCCTTCATGTTTAGTTCAATGGTTGTGTAATTATATCTTTTAGTATCATGTTTGTGGAAACCGACTTAGTCTCTTGAAAAGAATCGCTTTTTTAAATAATGAGATTTTTAATTGTCTATGTGTAAATATCTTGGCATATTATCTGCATATTTATGTGTCTTTGTTGAAACTTGACCATGTCTGACCATGTAATTTTCCTAGTAACACCTTATAATATAAGGTTGCCTTACTTGGACTTAGTTTCCTGTAAAATGAAATGTATGTCCCCTGTTTATATACTAGTTTTTAATATTTTCTTGCTTTTGTGACTTGATTGTTGTTTATATCTTGCATATCTCCTATCTACAATTGCTTAGTTGATTGTTGTGATTCTTAATCCTACGTGTTCATAGGTGAAATGGCATCCTTGTATATATTTGTTACATGTAATGCTGGTCCATTTGTGAATATAAAATGAAATGTTGTTAAGCGTCTACATGCTAAGTGTAAAATGCCTTAGTTGTTGTGGGATGCATATGATTCTGAGCCATGACATCCCTTAGACTAACTCTGGTTCACTATGCCTCCCTATAATATGATGATTTGATGCATCTTAGTGTCCTAAATCTCCTGTTCAGTCTAAAATGAACCTTGTGCGTGCATATTTCTTTACCTGTTCAGGTGATGTTGGTTATCTTTGAATTAGAATTAAGGGTGGACATTACCGGGACGGACCGGTACCGGGACGAATAGGACCGGGACGAACCGGGACGGAATGGTCGTCCCGTCCCTTCCCGTTACATACCGGGACGGATCGGGACAGTACCGGGACGGGACGGGACGGGACAAATTTTTTTTTTTTTTAGTTATATATTTTTTAAAAAATATATAAATTATATATATATATATATATATTTAACTTTATAACATTAA
>JBDJHY010000078.1:27251240-27261803 GCA_039654485.1 Withania somnifera
GTATTACTTTTAGGAAAAGGCAAGGCAGAGAACTTTGCTAGTTTACAACCACTGCAATCAGAAATATCATGAGTTTTTAGATTTTCTAAAACTCCTATAGAAGCTGAAAATTATAAACGAGACCTAGAGACATACCAAGGCAGAATGCCACAAATAGAATATAGATGAAGAAGGACTCAAACGAAAAGATGACACATCCACACCAGGAGTAACAACCGCAATATTAAGAGTTTTGAGTTGATCCAATATATAAAGCCCTCATTCCCTATGGCCGACCCCAATCACTTCCTGAGACTTTGGATCCTGAACATAACAAGCAAAAGAAGAAAAGGAAACTAAATAACCGTTATCACAAAGCTGACCAACAGAAACAAGATTTAAAACAAGACTAGAAATGTGATAGACATTAGATAAGGGCAAACAGGGTGTAATAACCGAACCAACACCTTGCAAAGGCGATATACCACTAACACTCATAACAAGAATTGAAAATTTAGGAGTTAGAGAAGTAAAAGATGATAAATTAGGTGACATATGTTTTGAAGCACCAGAATCTAAAATCCAGGAGGAAGAAGATATACCTGACGTACTAGATAACAAACTTATTTGAGATGAAACGGACATGACATGTGGCTAAGATGCAAGGAATTTTTGACCAGAGAGAACAACAAATTATATTACCAATCAGAGAGAACAAACCCAAAATATGACCAGAGAAGGCAACCAGCCAAGCTGACGAATAAATAGAGAAAATCACCAAAAAATACCGAATAATTACCAATCGCAATAGCACAATCAAAAGAGAAATAACCTGGGCTTTGATATCATGATAACATTAACAAAAGAATACAAATACCATTGATTGAAAAGAAAAAATAAAAAGAAGAGAGGGATACAAAAGAATGGAGGCTAATAGTAGAATGGAAAACTTTAAACCCTAAAACAATACAAAGAGCATTTATATAGGCTAGACTAAACTAAATAAGAAAAAGCTAAATAAGGAAAAGACTATACTAGGGCGTAATAACTATTTTAACAGTCATCAAACAACTTGAATTAGACGATATCTCCCTGGATATCCTCCATTCCATCACTATGGTTTTTAGACTTGAGCAATAACCACTTCAGTGGCCAAGTTGAGGAGTTCAAATCCAAAGGTTGTTTTGGATAGCTCTAGGAAAAAATCAGTTGCAAAGTCCTATCCCAAAGTCACCCTTCAATCAGCCTGGTCTGGTATGTGTTAACCTTTCATTAAATAATTTTAGTGACAATCTAAATTTTAGCATGGTTTCAAGTATGAGCATACTTGGTACATTTGATCTTTCTCATATAGTTTCTCATGGACCAACGAGAATCAACTCAAGCTAAGTTGCTCAGACTCTTATGAGTTGGATCTGCGCTTCAATTTGCTTCAAGGGTCACTACCTATTCCACCAACTTCTCTCAAATACTTCTTCGTATCACATTATAAGCTTAGTGGACAGATCCCTTTAACTATTTGCAATCTAAAATATCTGAGTATTCTAGATTTGGAAAGTAATGGTTTGAATGGAGAAATCTGATTATGTTTGGGCAGTATAAGTATATTAACAGTTTTGAAACTGCACCACAATAATCTTAGTGGGACAATTCAAATAAATTTTAGTTTCGAAAGCCCACTCGGAAGATTTAACTTGCATGGAAATAAGTTGATAGGAAGAATCCCGCGATCCTTGAACAATTGCAAGCGATTGGAAGTTCTTGATTTGGGAAACAATGAGTTGAATGATACATTTCCAATATGGCTGGGAAATCTCCCAAATTTGATGGTTTTAATTTTGAGATCGAATAAGTTGCATGGCCCCATCAAAGCCTCAAGGACTAAAACCTTGTTTCCTCAACTTCAAATTATAGATCTCTCATCCACTCGATGTAATGGGAATTTACCTACATATCTATTTGAGAACCTTCGAGGCATTCAAAAAGATGATGCCAACATGAACATTCCTAGGATTATAGGAGATGTATATTATAAATATTCAATAATAATTTCATCAAAAGGAATGAGCTTGGAACTTGTTCGAATTTTGTTTATATACACAACCATTGATCTCTCAAGCAACTGATTTAAAGGTTACATTCCAAGTGTTATAGGAGATCTCACTTCACTAGTCGTGTTGAACCTATCTCATAATAGTTTAGAAGGCCATATACCAACATTTCTTGGAAGTGTATAAGCCCTTGAATCGTTGGATCTCTCATTTAAGAAACTTGGTGGAGAGATACCAGTTCAACTTGCATCTCTTACATTTCTTAGATCCTCAGAATCTCTCTCACAATCATCTATTTGGATGCATCCCTACTGGAAATTAATTTGATACTTTTCAAAGAAGTTCATTTAAGGGAATGATGGATTATGGGGATTTCCACTTTCAAAAGATTGTGGTGATAGTCGAGTACCACAGGCAATGACTTCACTAAAATTGTGGTGATAGGATGGTAATTTCATTTACAAAGTGTAACATCTAACCACGGTGACTAGAATCATATGAATAAGTTTGTGGGGTGTAACTTACACCTCGTTAAAACTCCAAGAAATAAATACTATAGATATATCACTAGGATTCGTAACACGGTAATTAAAACAAAGCATGCATAACTATTAACAAGAATACCATCCTACCTAATGTAACACCGAAAAATGAAATAACACCTGTTATAAATGAATTTACTAGTACTTAATTATGACCGTATTTTAGACTTCATTAAGCTTTTGATAGAGTACTCATATGCCAATTGAAAACAGTAGTAAGAGTAGTGCATAGCATGACGTGTGTAGGTTAAGATCGATTTACCCTATTCATCCCATCACAATCCTTTTCGGTTATTCCAACGACGTTTGAACTCCAATTACTCAAGCAGCCATAACAAACTGACAAATTGAAAACTCACTGCCTTTACTTTCTTCAACATATTTTCCTCCAATGTCTTTATATTTAACCCAACTAGCACAATATTCTTGAATGGAAAAACATTCGTAAATGTCTATTTTGGATTATTTGGGTTATCTAGAATTTACTAATACGATCGAAGTATACACTTATCTATATACTTCGATGGTATGTGTTGTATATATGTATGTATATTATATATGAGTGGTGCGTATGTCTATTCACTATAAAGTAAACACTGCTTATAAACATATACATAAACTAAATGACCCAAACTCCAAAGACATTGGATTGCAATTTTCCCAGCTTGTTTGATGAAGAACACAAGTCACAAGGGTATTTCAACTCCGAATACAACAACAATAATAACAATTCCGGTATATTTTCATAAAGTGGGGTATGAGGCGGGTAAAATTTAGCAGTCCATATCATTACCTTAGATGTGAAATAGAGAGGTTATTTCCGATAGACTCCCGGAATAAGAACTTCAGTGCCGAAGAAAACGTCCCTTAAAAGAAATTTATACATTCTTCGTCGTTGATTCACACGTTTTGACACAACCATTTATAGCATATTCAGCCAAACTTTTGATGAATAAAAAAATATATCCTTTTTTTCTTCAAAAAGTGCTTATTTTAGAAAAATAAGATGTCACTAAAATTTAAAAAAATTCTATCTTTTTGAGTAGTAACAGAAGTTATCTTTCAAAAGCTAAAAAATATTTTTTACCAAGTACAATCATTTTTTATAACCAAGTGTATATTATATTGTGATGTCTGCTATGCCACCATGATACCTCCTCATCCATCAATTACTAATAGAAGTTCGAAACGAGTTACAAATGGTATTTTGCAAAAACGACCAATATTTTTTTTAAAAAATCATACTACTTATATAGGTTAAAACAAATATAACTTTATATATATATATATAATATTCTTAGCGAAATTCTGTGCTTCGCCATGGCTTAATTCGATTGGAGACGATGAATAGTGCAAAGCCTAGGTTGAATCATGATATCACAATAGAAATTTCAGTAATCTCTATGAAACACGTGTCACCTAGCACAATCACGAGTGTTGGAATTCAATGATAACTAGAAATCTCGAATTTCAGTATAAGAAATTTGAAATTTCCTTGGTAAGAATCATTTTCTCCCTAATGAATTTTATGTCACAGACCAAGAATTAATTCCAACAAATAGTCATATGTTCGAAGAGACAAAACACAATTATTATTATTATTATTGGTACTATGGTAAGATCCACAAGAAAAAGTCATGTATCCAATAAGTAGTACATAAGACCTCTCTAGACCACTCAAATAATTTTACAATGTCAAGTACAATATTCCCAAGAAATTCTATGTAATCACTTATCTCTAAAAAAGTTGGGAGTGACAATTTTGGATTGACTTAGAAAGTTCCTTTTCTTATATGATTGCTCAATTAATTAATAGTAATTATTTCAGAAAATCACTTAATTTCTTTTTATTTCAATTTTTTTCAACAAAGAAAGTTAATTTATGAGCTACTTTCTCTATTTTTTTTTACTTATCATAATTTTTTTTAGAGTCAAACGATATAAATTTTGACAAACATTTTAAGATATATTTTTCATAGAATTTTTGAATATTCTTCAAATTTTAATTTTAAAATATTAAACTAATCTAAAAATCTAGCTTTCAAAATAATTAAATTGGCTCTCGATAAGCACAACGTGATAACCGACAACTATTTTAAAACGAACAGAATAATAATTTTTAGTTGAGTAAACATATGAGAAATCAATTCATGGATATCATTAGCAAGGGTAATTTGTAAGTAGTTTTACCGGCAATAATTAGGTTGTTAAGGATAAGAATAAAGGAAAGAGTAGCTTTATATATGCACATTTAGTGTTTGCCAAATGTATATTGAATCAAGAAATAGTTATAAGTTAATTTAACCGACTTATAAACTTAATCAAACACACTATTAAAATTACCACTTAAAAAGTCTTTTTAGACAAATTAAGAGATTCTGTAACGATAATAACATATTGGAGAAAAACACTTGTCACTTATAAGTATAACTAATGTATATTATACTTACTGAATTCAAATTACAATTAAAAATTCGTGCAACAAAGTAACAGTGAATAACATAAATGGAAAATCTTAGAATTATAAGAAAGAAAGTAATTAAAAGGAGATGAAATATTAAAATATAGAATGAAGACAAGAGACAACCGAAAATCAAAGCTTTGACATAATTTGCATAATCGTTCTTGGTAATCCCTAGTCCCTTTTTAACTATAACTAATCAGGTATATATCCCAAATAAATTTTTTTTTAATATTTTAATCGACTCAATAATCGTAATTGAAGCATTCTCATTCGAGGCTTCTAAACCATAGGCCCTTATGGAGTTAGTTTGGTTCACAACATCGATGAAGATGAAGCCTAAAACTAAGGGCATGTTAAGCTATTCTTCTCCTTTTTTTCTGGAAGAATTATTAAACTCGGTCAGGAATTGGAACTTGAACTAAGGGTGTGTTTGATGTGAAGAGAACATTTTTCTGGAAATATTTATCAATTTCTTTTATGTTTGATTGGTTTAAAAGTTTTCAGAATATTTTTTTATATTGTTGGGTTGTTTATTTATATTGAAATTAATTCTTTAATTTCTTGCTCAATTATTGAAGGAGAATTTTAAGAAATAGCAAAGTTGGACTTTTAATTAGACGTTTTATAGCAACAATTTGCTATTTATCGATTTTTTGATGTATTTTTCCAGAAGGTAAGCTCTCTAAATACGTATACATTATCTAAATACAACAAGTAAAATATTAAAAATATTGCTGTTACTAATAAATATTTATAACTATTACTATGGATTGTAACTATGGTCTTAAGTATGTCACTCTCCAGTAATTTTTCCAATATTGAATACTACAAATCTTAAATTGAAGTAAAGTGGAAATTCAATATTGCATTAAGATTAAATACAAGAAGTTTTTTTAGTTTGGGTATTGGGGACCAGATTCATGGTTAGGATAGACGGTAATTAAGTATTTATTCATTCTCAATAAAAAAATTTGTATTCAAGTTCTGAATATAAAATCGTCTTTGCTAAGGAGTATGTTACATTTGATGTGGGCTTCTTGGCATGAATAATTTACATTTGATCAAACTTTACAAATGTCGTAAACTAGGTAAGATTCGTAAGAAAATAAACTTTACAAAAAATTATTGACTATATTCAAGTTCAGGACGAACGGACCTATGTGCAAATTTATGGTGCTCCAATAACTGTTAATTTCAACGCAGATTAGATATAACTATATAAAAGGTGTATAAAAATTGATATAAGATTTCAAAAAGCACCATTGAGACCAATGAGGTGACTAAATGTTTTGATTTCGAAGAAGAACCTTAAAGCTTTGGCATCAATATATATGTTTAAATCTCTCGAACACCCACAACCTCTAAATATTGAGTAGGTCACTATCAGATAGTTCCGAGCGTGAGGAGAGCAAAGGTGGCGGAGAAAGAACTAGTTGTGTGTAAAGTTACACTTTGAGGAAAAAGTCCAAATAAAGAAAGCAAGCATGCTCATATATATGTTTTTTAAGTTCAAGAAAGGAATAGGATCAGAAAGATAGGGGTAGAAAGAAAACATCACATTCCTCCTTCCAATTGAAGGCGTCACTATTTAATAATTATTAAAACAAATTCCATAACCCCTTTTAAGGGCTATTAACTAATTAAACCCATACCAGATTTCCAAATATGATTTGCTTCATTTCATGTCATGGATTATATTTCCTATTATTACCACTTATTTTCCTTCAAAAAATGCCTTTGCTTTATTTTCACCATCATTTTCTTGATAGCCTTGAGGTAGTAGCAATTCCTATTTTCATCTGTCATTAGTATGACACTGACAACACAAAAAGTTGGCATTCAACGCGATTTCATGTGTTTAATGAAAGGAGTAGTGATGGGAATGATTCAAGTTCCTGCCTTTTATCAACCTCCTCATACCAATAACTTAACATTGGAGACTCGAGCAATATTTTACTGCGTGAACGTTACACAAAATTTGTTTAATATTTCATTGCGACAATTGACAACCATTATGGGGCATGTTTCAGATCAAGTCAAACTTCTTAATGTCAACTAGCCCAAGGTGAAGGTTTGTATTTTTTTCATTTATGAAAGTTCCTTTTTAATTTTATTTTATTGATTTAGTCATCTTTTAGACGTATACGATAATGTAAAAGAAAAGGGTATGTTGTAGTTCAATTCTTTTATTAATTGTGATATCTAGTACTTATAATTCTTGCAATTTTTGAAGTTGGCCGCAATAAGCAGCTACTTTACCATGTTCACTATGGTTCTGTATCTGGAATTAATGGGTGCAATATGCAGCAGCCTCCATTTGATGAGTGAATGAAACAAGGCAGAAAAGGGATCAGCTGCTCTCTTCATCTTTGGCGACTCTTATTTTGATGTAGGGAACAACAATTACATCAACTCTTGACCAAGCCAATTTCTGGCCCTATGGTCTATCTTACTTCAACTCCCCTACTGGAAGATTTTCCGATGGTCGTTTGATTTCTGATTTCATTGGTATGTATGCATTTGCTTGGTATAATTAAGTTGTGTTTGGCGTACGACAAAAACCATAACATGTTTTTTGAGATTTTTTTTTTTTTTTTGATTGTCAGAAATTTTTTCCATGAATTAGAACAGTTTTCCTCAAAAGGAGGTAGGGAGAGTCATTTTTCCTAGAAACTATATAGTACTTATTTTAACTAACACTCAGACAAATATTCTTCCTATATATATATATATATTATTTTTTAGTATAAAAAATTTAACCCGAAGACATGATTGTTGTCCACAGTATTAATTGAGGATATGAATTGTATTTATTCCTATATGATCTGGAGTTTGATTAAACCACTTCTTGAATTGACAATATTTGAGTAGGTTTGTTTTTGGTTCCATCACAGTTGAATATGCAAAGGTTCCGATACCAGCACCTATTATGGAGCCAAGGAATGAAGAGGACAATTACATTAATGGAGCAAACTTTGCATCGGCTGGAGCTGGGTCTGTTATCGACACATTCCACGGTGCAGTACCTTCTTTTCACTTCATGCACGGCTTATAATTAAATAAAAAAAAGTGTTAGATTTTATATTGTTAATATATTTATTATAGCAGGTTAAATAATTAGGTACATACTAAATACTGTATTATTAATGTGGTCTATAAATGACAGCCAACAAAACAAGTAAGAAGGTAACTCATCACAAGATTCTACTTTTAGTTTCTAACCATAAAAGTAAAAGACCTTTTCATCGACTTTTAGAGAAAACAATTAACGTGCCGCTGATTGCGTTGAAATATTCTAATTTCTCGATTTTGTTTTAATCCGTCCTTATTGAATTGATACACCTCTTGATAAAATACCTATTAGAAATTTATTTTACTAAATTAGCTTCATTAGTTAATATTTTAAAAATATAAATTTGAGTATTATACATTTATTATAGGCGGTTAATAATAGAGATAGTATTAAAATAACTTGATTTCATAAATTTGACAAGTAAATTAAAATAATTATTTTTAATAAGAAGACTAACTAAAAAGGAAACGGAAGGAGCAATTGCTTTGCATCCAATTTTAGAAACTTCATATAATAGAATTATCACTCAGCATCTGCTAGTGTTCATTAAACGAACATCTGTCAGAATGGAAACCTGTTCCATTGATTTGTCTAAAGAAATTTAAGGCAGGGTAATATTACAAATCAGCGGACCACAAGGCATTTGCATATATCGTTTTCGAGGCCACTTTTCAAACTTTATCCCTCAATTATCCAGTGAGCTAAATTTATCTGGATTTATTTTTAAAAAAAAAAATATTCATCAAGCTACTTTTAATAGCAAAATTAATCCATTGGACTAAAGACGGGAAAATTTTCAAGAGCAGCCTCGAAACAATTAGTTATACAGAGCAAATAATATATATAAAAAAAAAAAACTATTTTTACGGAATTACAATTTTTCATAAAATTTCAGGATATTATTCTACCAGATAAACCTCAGGCAACACACATGGCCCAAAAATGACAACCCTGCTATCTTGGACTTTCAACATTGAAGAAGTAAAATTTTGTTTTTAGCATGTCAGCCTTGTCATAAGAACGTGAGTTGTGCAGAACTCGTTTTGTTTTTTTAAGTGCTATTGACTTATTTCTTCAGGTGATTGATTTGAAGACATAAGTGAACAATTTTAAGAAGGTGAAATTTTGGCTAAGAAACAAGTTTGGCTATGCAACATGGGACAAAATATTGACAAGCTCTGTTTAATTGATTAGTATTGGGACCAATGACTATTTAAGTCCATTTTTGACCAATTCCACAGTCTTGTCTTCCTATTCTGATGCCGAATACGTACAAATGGTCATCGGCAACTTGACCACTGTCGTTCAAGTAAGTAAAATTCAACACTCCCATCACTTAAAATGTCAATTATCAAATATAAATTGATTAATTATTTTATAACCGAAAAGTCACTTTGTTTTTGTTATTTCATACATACAAATTAAATCATCACACCATGGTGATTATTTCCAGGCACCTAGCAGACGTAGCAATATTTTATCACTGCCAAAGTTACAAAACATCAAAAGAGTATCCATTGTAATCGGTTTAAAGATATCTAATCCACTAAACTGATCCAATTTCTCACTTAAACGGGTCAAGTATAGACCCCTATTCATTTTATCCAATATAAAAAATAATTGGATAGTATCAGTGTATTAGATATCCTTTTACTATAAAGGTCATTCTTCAAAATTATATGATTTTGCCAATGGCAAAAATATTGTCACATCAACTACGTGGCTCTAAATATTACTTGAGTCTCGTAAGGGAGGTTACGTGTGAAATGACAAAAATATAGCTATTTTTCTGTTATAAAATAAAGAAAAATAACTTTCTGTTAATTGAATGACCTTCTACTCAGAAAGATAGGAAATTGATGCAGGAGATATACAGTAATGGAGGCAGGAAATTTGGGCGGCTTAGGATGCTTACCAGGCTTAAGAATGCTAAAACCTCCCACCAAAAATGGGTGTTTGGAAGAAGCTTCAAAATTGGCAAAATTGTATAATCTTGAACTTCAAAGTCTTCTCTTGGGAATGCAAAAAAAGTTGAAAGGGTTTACCTACTAGTACTCACTTTATGATTTCAACCGTAGTTTGAGACACAGGATGAATTATCCCTCTAGATATGGTATGCACTAATATATGCGTACAGAGTTTATTTAACCAATTTATAAGTTAATTTTTTTACTTACTAGAAGTGCTTATAAATTAAATCGGTCAAAAATCATATATAGGGTCAACTTATAAATATTCTTTATTTGATCATAAAAGCTAATTTAAAACTTGTGGATTTCACTATCTCGAATTAAAAAAAAAAAAAAAGAAATAAAAAAAGATACACACATTGACATGGAGATTAAAACCCTTGACCAAGATATCGATAAAGCGCTCCTTTTTCTAGTAGACCAACAAGAAACTTTATGGCTTTCTAAACTGTTTAGGTTATAATTTATTGAAATTTTCAACACA
>JBDJHY010000078.1:27261903-27274249 GCA_039654485.1 Withania somnifera
GGAAAAAAAATACTGTCACTAGAGGTGATACAAAATTTGTTACGAACACTGACGCTCAACCTAAAAACAATTGTAGCACTGTTTACGGGTGACTAAAATATATATAGCCTAGAGGTAAAATCTGATGATACCTCTTCATCCTCCATGTAAATGGAAGAAGAGGGGTCACTCTTGGACATCTTCTCTTGACCTTCCTGCAAACCAGGGAGCATATCTGCACGCCACATCATAAGGAAACAAACATATCAAAAGGAAGAACTAGTGAAGTAAAAAAAGAGAGGTTGAATTCTAGAATAAGAAGAGATTATCGTACGATGGGACAATATGATTGGCTTGTTTTTTCTCTTGATGTCATCACAGTACTCTCTTGCAAGTACATTAACCTTTCGCTGGTCCATGCCTAGTTGACAGATGTCAGCCTATAAACAACAAAAAATTCTTATTTAGCTGGTACAATCATAATCTAAACAAATAAATACCATTTTGGCACAGAGCATAGAAAACTGAACAAAAGCACACATAAAATTACAGGCAACAAATGAAACAAAAAGTACACAGCTCTAGTATCTGTCCAAATCAAGAAGCATATGCTACTGAAACTAAACTCAAGGTAAGCCAGCCATATGCATAGAAACAACTGGCAATGCATTTTTTACTCATTCGTAACCTAGACAAGCAAGAAACATAGTGACTTGCAGGATTGACCAAGACAAGCCAGAAATATATTATTAAGTTACATTAGAGAGGTAACTTGTATGCCTAAGAAAGAATAGCTATGAAGGTGCTTCTATTCTTTCTAATAAAGTCTCAATAAAGATGCTTATATCTGACTTATCTAGCTATCAGAATAAGAAAGAAAACATTTCCAAATAATTAGTTATAAAAACAGATTACCTTAAGGAAGAA
The DNA here is from genome assembly GCA_039654485.1 of Withania somnifera. Lineage (NCBI taxonomy): Eukaryota > Viridiplantae > Streptophyta > Magnoliopsida > Solanales > Solanaceae > Withania > Withania somnifera. Next base: position 27,262,810 of record JBDJHY010000078.1, read on the forward strand.
TATGTCAGCACATTGCATGCAGGGGTAAAAAATCTGGGCAGCAGTCAACTCATCTTGCTCAGACCGGCCCATAATTTGGCAGCACCTTATAATGAAGAAAAAACATGTAAGCCACAACAGACTGCTCCTTTTTTGGAGAAACAAGACAGGTTTAAATGCTTTAACCTTTACCTTAAAACCCTTGGAAGCTTGTTCCGTCGAGCTATGTCCATAACGAGAGGCCAGTACTCATGAGCTCTGGAGTTAATCTCTTTTGAAGACCACAAAAATTCGACTTGATCCCCTTCAAGATTCATTCCCACAGCCTTCCATATCTCAATCAAATAATTACCAACAACCTCAATTTTCTTCAAATCACCTCCCATCTTGTTATTTAGCTGGGCAAACCAGTCTGCAATCCAGATCCTCACCTTGCAGCCAGCTGAAGTCAGTTTATTGACATTTAATGCCTTTAGAACTCCCTGTTCAACAAAGATATTGCAGAAGAGAAAAAAATGATCATGAGATGCTTAAAGGAACACACAACTGCACAGGAGTTCCTCCACTAATTTCAATAGTTGACCTATACAAATCTAGCAGGGAGAAAGAATGGCATAAATATAGATCTTCTTGACGATTTATTCAACAATGTATCACTTAAGTTGCAGTGATCTAATTGCCTGGAGCTTTATTTGGTTCTGAATATTTGAGTTCCATTTTCAGAAAGTCTGACAATCACTTGTTTCCCATTAACATCTTAGAAGATTTCAAGAAACCTTTGTTACTTATTTTTCGACTTCACCGGAAGATCTTAGCTGATGAATTAGTAGTTGTTCTTGTTTTTTTTTTTATTACCTTTAGTAGTTTGTGTACCTGTCATACTTCTTGGATAGTTTACAGGTGAACTCATAGTTTACTGGTGAAACAAAAACAGAGAATAAGTTTTACCGTTTAGCTTTTTATTTGGTGTAGGATATTTTGTATTAAAATTTGATTAACCTAAATTTGCAAATGGTAGAACCCATTCGAAAACAGCCCTCTTTACCAAGAACTTTTTCATATTCAGATGTCGAAACCAACAAATAATCTGCAGCTACTGCAACTTCAACGAAATTTTTTATCACTACTATTATTTGTTTTTTTAAAGAAATAGGTAACTGCATGCTCTAACATAACTACATAAAGTCACTTGAATGTTGAGTTTTGCTGGGAATTGTTTTGGACCTTCATATTGTCAGTAAGGTGGAGACTTCAGTCTTGCTCTTAATCCCAAATATGAATTGTTGGGACAGTGATGGGTCCAGTTCTTGTAATAGGCCCGACTAGAAGAGGATGTTGACAACCTTAACCCAGAAATTAGTAACATGTTATGACTGTTGCTAAACTCCACCAAATTGCATTAATTCCTGATGCTAACATTTGCATTCTCATGGAATATTTATTATACGCAACCCCCACCTGCCTGTTGCACAGTTACAAGGGTGCAGCAGACAACGTGCTGCTCCGCAAATTTTGCTAACAATTTCATAATCATGGAAGGTAAAATAAGAACTATTTGTATCTTCATTTTTGATTTATCGTTTCTCTGATAGGAGTACTAAATTATTGGTTTGGAAGTAATTAATTCAAGTCGTTAAGATTTTGTATTAATTATTTTAGTGAGATCTGAGTGTATAGTTGGAAGAATATACGAACACCTATGGTTGCTCACCCTAGAAAGAAGCTTTATACATGAAAAAAGGAGCAACAAAAATGAACACATGAAAGCTTTCTACTGTATCAATATGGATTATGGATTGCAGTGAGATGATTAGAATTTATTTCTTCTTAATAAAAAATTCTCAGTTTGAGTCGTGAGAACAAAAAAGATCATATTAAAATATCGATTCAAAAAAAAAAATTCATGCAGTGAATTTGAAATAATCGAACTTTAGTATGAATATTGCACATATAGTAGAAAACAAAAAATGAAAAAAACTTGCCGTTGTTTCTATTTTTATTCATTTCGAAGAAGAATTTTTAGTTGTAAATTCATATAGTTGAGATCCTAGCTCCTCCTCGCTGATCCATTAAGAGCCGCTGCTCACGCTTTATGGCGTTTTCTATGCCAATAATTGCTTGTTCTTACGGGCCACCTTTTTTGAGGCACGTGCTTATCCTGTGTCGGCTCAAACCATCTTCCCATTCACACATTTTCCTGTCACTTTCTGTCACCCTTCTCTTGTAATTAAATTTGTTGCAAAAAATGAGAGTGGACGAAAGAGTTTTTGTCACTGGCAAAAATAGGAAAAAGAGTGATGCACTTATTAAATTGCATCTAATAGCTTAAAAAAACTTGTAAGTTTTCTATAATCGACTAGGGGAGAAACAGGAAAACCCAAATCCTGCTGTTTGGCTGCTAAACAAACAGTGGATAGAATCAATTATTGGACGGCATATGTATAAGTATATTCTCATTGACATTATTTGCCTAGTGACGGGCCCATAATTTGTATATACATATATTATGCTCCTGAGATATCAGGCCACTCCCTAGTTGTTATTTATATCCAAAGTCTTTCCCCACGCAATAGAGGAGATGTTGTAATTAAAGTAATCATAGGTCAAATTTTTATCTCCCATTTTCAAATGTCTTACGATCATGTTGTCCACAATCATTTTTTGAACATGCCTACGTTACTTGTCTGATGTCTCCTAGGTTCTGATTACTGCAGTTAATTAGACCAACCTATAGTAAAAAAAAAAATTCAAATCATAAATTTATCAATATTGAAAGTTATGCTTTTGAATTAATATTATATAATTTGACATTGCACTATAACTTTTCGTAGACACAAGTGCAATGCTTATACCTGCAAAAGAAAAAAGTAACTGTTTTTCCCCTTAAATTATGAGGTACTAATTCTTAAAACAAGTAAAGCACACACTCCGTCTATTTTAATTTTATACAATTAATTTTTCAAGGTATATTTTAACAAATAACATATTTAAAACTTTTATTGTAAAAGGTTATTTATATTAGTGGTATATTTCATATAATTATGTAAGATAATTTTGATATGTGTCATTTTTTATATTTTCCCATTCACCTAAAGACCTGTGTAAAATAAAAATGATGAAATGATAACAAAACCTTCAAAGTAATTTTAATTTTATAAGTATATAATTATCTTTTAAAAATGATAAACTACATAAAATACGTTACTATAAGAATGAATTACTTCTCATACCACTAATTTTTTTAATTTACATTTCATTCCCTTTTTAGGTGTAATATATAAGAAGAATTGTGATATATAATTTGGGTGCGATATATAACTCAAGAAACCCTTTAAATACATATGAAGGGTAGTGATACATAATTTGTGTGCAATACGTAATTCAAGTAATTTTCTAAATAAATATGAATACACGTTAAATCATTCGCATATATGATTATATATGTAATATATTGTATAATTGTAGTATATGTGTTGTATCATATGTTATATATTATGCTTAAATTATATATTGTAATTTTTTAAAAATAATAAAAAATTATAAATATGATAAAAATAATGATGTAATTTTTTGTTAAACAAATACTTACGACTTCATTTAGTTTGGCCAGGAAAACAAACCCTGTTTTTATTTAAAAAAGGAAAAAACAACTAGGAATTAAAGGCAAGGGAGGTGGATTTTTTGCTATACCTTAGCTGTACAAATCAAATAAATAGAAAAAGAAATATTTGCGTGTTTTGTGTGGATGTGGACGCCGGAGCTCTACTTCCTGCTTACCTCTTCCGATCTCATCAAGTCCCCCAAATCAAAGAGTTTCTCTATGTGTTGACTTCTTTTTTTCTCTTCTTCCTCCCAAAGCCTGCCTTTTTCTTTTTTCTTTTTCCCTTTGTGCTTTACTTCATTTACTTGTTTTGTTTGATTTCTACTTGCACAATTTAGACTATCAGTGTCTTTGTGTTGTGGAATATTTGGTTTTCCAGTGAGTGAGTTGCCGGTCCAGAGGCTCGGGATCGGAAACATGGGTGCTGAGAGCAAACAACCTGAAAAGAATGAGCACGAAGATTTATATCTTCAGAAGTTTCGTCTATACGAGACTACCTCGGTATATGTTTGAGGATTCTGCTCTATGTTTCATTTCCAATGGTAGATTGTAGGATTGTTTTCCCTTTAGATTGTATAGTTAGTAAGTAATAGCATATCTAGATGTTAATTTGACTGTTTGGTCATTTATTATGTTGTACCTACAAATTCGATTTCTGCTTTTAAATTTCTCCTATTCTTTTGCCTACTGGGTTTAAGATTTGTTCAATGATGATTTTGATTCAAATTGGTTTATCCAACAACATTTCCAAAGAAAATCCGTAAAAACAAAAGGAAACCAAATGAACATTCGCTCGAGTAAGCATCTTAAAGTAAATGTACATCTTATTCCATTTTTATTTTGTACATCCCCTTCTTGAAATTTCAAGACTAAATGTCCAGAAGTACTAAACTATTTCATCCATTGGTAGTTCTTTCTTTTATGCTGAGCGTGTTAAGTATGTGTGAGCGTCTATATATTTAGTCCTATATGCTTAGTTTTCCTTCTCTTTTTTCTTCTATCTGTTGCACTAGATATTGAATAGGAATGAAGATCATGAAGTTACTATGACAAGTTTGGACATAGTTAATATGCATTTATAGACTTGTCAACAAAGTCAATCTACTTTTTCATTTGGCAGAACTTCTATATGGTTGGAAGAGATAAGACTAGAACTTCTTGGAAAGTTTTGAAGATTGACAGATTAGAGCCTTCAGATCTAATTATGTATGAAGATTCTGCCATATACTCAGAAATTGAATGTTTTGATCTCCTTAAAAGAGTACATGAAGGTAACAAGTCGACTGGAGGACTTAAATTCGTTTCGACCTGCTATGGAATTATTGGTATGTAATATGACTTAAATTTCATTCTCTTTCTAAATAGATTTTTTATATTAATTTGTAATGCAACTTATTATTTATTGTTTTCGATTTTAGGTTTTGTAAAGTTTTTGGGACCTTATCACATGCTTCTTATTACAAAAAGAAGGAAGATTGGATTGATATGTGGTCATGCAGTTTATGCAATTACAAAGAGCGAGATATTCCCAATTCCCAATTCTACTGTGCTATCCAATATGGCTTATTCTAAGAATGAAAACAGGTCTTTTGTCAATCCTGCATGTAAATGTAAAATGTCCATAGTACTTTTGAGAAGACACTACAATGGAAATAGAAATGCTTCTGGCTTCTTTATAAGCTTAATATTGGATGTGGTTGTTTCATTTTTATTTTCTTCTATTTGGACGACTCTGAATTTGTAATCCTTAAACTTGTCTCACTGTTGAGGTAATTTCTATACTATCTTGTCAATACCCCTACAATGTTGTCGTTGCGTGGACAATATAGAGATTATAGTGAGCAGATTGTAGATGGACATTTTGTAGCTATACTCTTGTAGAGCCCATTGCTAGTTTATTTCAACTTTACAGGGCAAACTACAGTGGTGTTCTGATGTTATTTTTACATGTTGAGTGAAACAAGGTATCATCAGGATTTCAGTGGCACATGTGCTTGCCTTTTTTATTCATATTTTCTTATGTCAACATTTCTTCATTTTTTATATTTTCCTCTTTCATGAATTGCTTTTGTAACTCATTTTTGCCTTATTATTTTGGGAATAGATACAAGAAGCTACTGCGCACGGTGGATCTCACAAGGGACTTCTTTTTTAGCTACTCCTATCATATTATGCTTAGTCTCCAGAAGAATCTGAGCAATTGTGAGTCTGGACTCACGCTTTACGACACAATGTTTGTGTGGAATGAGTTTTTAACCCGAGGAATTCGCCATCAACTCAAAAATACTATGTGGACTGTTGCTTTAGTATATGGATTCTTTAAACAGGTATTTTCCATTTGAAATTGTTCCAGAGTTATATTTAAACTTGAGGAAAATTCAAAATTGACCTCACCATAGTGGCGAAAATGCTGTTTTTGTATGTGATACCACGTTATTAGTTGATGATTTATTCAGACTTTAGTATTGTTATGTTTCATGATGGATTTTCCTTGTAGATGACTTTGATATTTAGTCACTGCTAGTTAAACATATTATAATATTATGTTCTTTTTTGTAGGTTACACTTTCTCTTTCTGGTAGGGATTTTGTGTTGACCCTAATTGCTAGGCGATCTCGTCATTATGCTGGTACCAGGTTTGTTGGATTGACTTTAATTATCTATCTATTTTATTTGATGGTGAATTATATAATTGAGTTCTAGTAGATCTAGTAACTTTGGCAATAATATGCCATTTGAGTAATCTTTGGATTTACCTATAATTAACTTGAATCGGCAGATGAAGAAAATTCAAAAGAGTGTTATCAGTTACTTTCATGTGAATGGTCTTTATATGATCAGACACGTACGAAGTATAACTAGATCTAAAGTGAACATTTCAGTTAGTGCTTCTTTTCGTCTCCTGATTGTTGAGTTGTTTATCCTGTTATCTTATGTAGATACTTAAAAAGAGGCGTAAATGAGAAGGGTCGTGTAGCAAATGATGTCGAAACAGAACAAATTGTCCTTGAAGATGTGCCTGTTGGGTGTCCTGTACAAATAAGTGCTGTTGTGCAGAACCGGGGTTCAATACCTCTTTTTTGGTCGCAGGAAACTTCTCGTTTGAATATTAAGCCTGACATCATACGTATGAAACAAGATGGCTATTTTATGTTCGAAAGTATCCAGTTTACTCTTTTCATGACTGTTTCTTGTTATAGTCTCTAGGAAGGACTTGAAGTTTGAAGCCACCAAGCGTCACTTTGAGAATCTCGTGAAGAGATATGGAAACCCAATTATAATATTAAATTTGATCAAGGTGAATTTTATCAAAGATTCTGGATCTAATTTATGTCTGTCCTTTTATTTTCTATAGTCTAACATTCTCTTGCTCATCTTTCCCTTTTATTTGTTATTTTTTATAATAAACAGACTCGTGAGAAGAGGCCAAGAGAAACAATTCTTCGTGCAGCATTTGCTAATGCTATCGAGTTTATAAATAAAGATCTTTCCGAGGAAAACCACTTGAGATTTCTTCACTGGGACCTAAATAAACACTCTAGAAGGTTTGCCTGTTGTGTCTTTTTTGCTTGCAAATGGTTGTACTTGTTTTTTTCCCTTTCTTGTATGTTGATGTGGTGGGTTGCTAATAGTTTGAACTTTTTTCCAGCAAAGCTACAAATGTCTTAACACTCTTGGGCAAGGTGGCTGCTAATGCATTGGAGTTAACTGGCTTTCTTCACTGTCAACTTATCCCTGCCTCAAAGACTGGGAGTCTGCTAAAATTCTCGTCGATTGAGTAAGTTTGGCAATCAAAATATTCGCCGAGGCATTTGATCTCAGTTTATGAGAGTTGTTACTACCAAATTAGCTTTATTACTTTTGAGTGTACCTCCAACATGTAGCTTGGGCTAAAAAGCTCAAATGTTCTTTTGGGTTTTGTAGACATTTTATCCTTTGAAATGTGTTGTAATTGAGGGTTAGGCAATTTAAACCTCAGGCAGGCTTCAATATTTTAGAAATTTCTGCTGAAGATTTCTGTCTAGTAATTCTATGCCTAAATGGGTTTCTCTCGCCATCGCCGCATCTGATCTCTTCTTTTTACATTGATTTTTTTTGTCGCTCTGTAGCAATACCGGAGGACAAGCTGCACAAGACCTTTGTGAAGTGAGCGCTGAGCTGAATTCTCCTTCTGGTAATTTATGTGGAGATTACGATGTCAAGCTTTCAACAGTACAGAAAGGGGTGTTACGAACTAATTGCATAGACTGTTTGGATCGCACAAATGTTGCACAATATGCCTATGGGCTAGTTTCCCTGGGCCATCAGCTGCATGCCTTAGGCTTTATAGATGTGGAGAACATTGATTTAGATTCCCCGTTAGCAGATAATCTAATGAAACTCTACGAAGAGATGGGCGACATACTTGCACTACAATATGGAGGGTCTGCTGCACATAACAAGGTAATTCTGTCTTGTTCAGTCAAAATTCTGCTATTTATTTCTGTAGTGTACTGATGGATATTCTAGTAATTATTTGGTTATGTGCAAGGATCTGGAAGTAACTTCAAGTCTGCGATGACCAGCAGATACCTTATCTTTCATCAAAGTGGTAGATATTTATTGATTGCTGTGATCCTGTGTATTGTTTCTTCATAGGGGTTCTGGTTGATACTTGGTGACATTCTTTTTCTTATTTTCTTCTGAAGATCAAATTTCACGTTTTGCAACTTCACTGCATTGAGCCAAATAGCGGCATTTTTGTTCATGTTACATTTTAAGTGAAATTTATGATTAGTTAGCCAGTGAAATAAATCCTTTTCTTTTCTAAACTAGGTTATATTGTCTTCATTCATTTTCATTATGATTGAGATTTTATCTACGAATGACTTGTTGAAATCGGAAAATTACATTCTACCATTAAACACATGCTGAGAAGTACTAAAAAATCTAGTGGTTCCTATGTGCTATACTGATGGATATGATCTAACAGATATTTTCAGAGAGACGAGGCCAATGGAAAGCAGCAACTCAGTCTCAAGAGCTCTTCAGAACACTTCAGCGCTATTACAGTAATGCCTACATGGACGCGGAGAAACAAGATGCCATTAATGTGTATGTGAATTATTGTCTTTTGTAATAAATTTCTTGTATCCATTCTTTCAACATATGAAAGCAAATTTTAAAATAAATACAAGTAACGTAGTCCCAATTCCAGGTTTTTGGGACATTTCCGGCCTCAAGAAGGTAAGCCAGCTCTGTGGGAATTGGATTCAGACCAGCACTATAATGTTGGGGGGCATGCATCAAGTTTAGCCATGGAGAATTCTAGGTATATTTGATCTTTAAGTAATGCATCCCTTCCCAGTGTTAATACTTGTATCTGTTATTGAAGTGTCAAAATTCCAATAAGCTCTTATTAGATCATTTCTGAAGGTCATAATTTAAATTTCCAAAATACAAATCAAGTGGATTACTATTAAGTCGAGAGCATTCAAGTCTTAAGATAATTAGTACTTGATTTATGAAGCTGTAAAAGTCAGTCAACGAGAGATCTCATGTCTTATATATATGTGGTACATCCTAGGAAATTGAGCTCTGAATGATGTTTGCCTCAAGTGACCATCCTTCTTTATTTGCTATAGGCTAAGAATCTGTGCTATGAATCATCATCTTATCAGTCAACTCATCCACAATGAAGTTTACCTTCAATTTCCCCTTTTTACATCTGTTACTGAGATGAATATTAAAGTCAGTTAGTGATTTACATGGAGAATTCACTTATGAATAGCTGATTAGGGTTTTCAACTTCTGGTTAAAGCTCAAAAGAGAAATATACTTCAATTAATCCAGACCAGTGTATCAAAACCCCCCGAAGCAATTACTGAGGCTGTTTCATCATGTGCAGGTCGTTTATTAAAAGATCGCTTTCAGAAGGAAATTTAATCTGCGGAAGCAGTTCTTCTGTCAAAGAAACTGACACAGAGCAGACTGATGACTCTGACCTGCCTTTGCCTGAGAGTGCAAAAGGTGGTAGTAAGGGTCTTTCCGAGTCCACTCCAGAAATTTCAACTTGTGAAACTGATATTTCATTTGCAAGGTAGCTTAGTTTAAATTTTCTTTGCTGCATAGATTTTTTTTTTTTTGGAGCAGCTGAATACATCAGTTGATTGGGAAGTCCTTTAGTTGAGTGGATGCCTAGTGCTAATCATTGTGAGAGTTGTTTATCGTGGCGGTTCCTTCATACTTCGATCGACCAATCCATTGCTGCAACTTTTGACTGTTATATATGTATCGTTTAATGAAGACTGTGCAACAATTTTGTTTTTAAGAAATAAGCTAATTACAGGTTAGTAGCTATTATATTCATAGACCAAAGACACGTATTAATCAATTCTTCTCTCCTAAGGAGCTGCTTATTGCCAATTGTCACGTCTGCTAACCAAATGCGGCCACTCTTAAATTTCTGATTGGCTCCTTCCAATTCCTCTGTTGGTTCATCTTTGTCTTTTCTTTTGGTGGGATGAGTGACCATGTTGTTTGGAGGGGTTATCTACTATTTATTTCTTGCCTTGTTTCTTGTTTTGTCTCTTAGTAAAGTGGTGCTTGTCTCACTTTTAAAAGGTACACACCTTCAATGTCTGGCCGTCAACTTTTCCTGGATATGCAACTAGAGCAGCGTCTCTGCGGTGAAAGTGTTAGATTGCGTGAACGTGTTGATTCAATTGATTTTTCAAATTTCCTAGATATGGACTGGCTCTCTTCATCTGGAAATTCATGTGAAGAAGAAGCATTCGAGAGGTATCCTCTTTCATTTTGATCAATGCTTTGGTTGAAGTTGAATCCGCATACTTGGTTCTGGTGGGGGATCACTAGAGTCAGGAGGGGGAAAATGTATCAACTAATGTCTACTTCATTTATTCTCTCACCAATTATACCACAAATCTTGCTAGGACCAAATCTTATGATTTAACTTATTGCATTGGAATAGCCCACATTAAAATAATATTGAGGAAACTTTATAATGAACTAGCTAGAGTTCAGGCTTAGCTTTTGGATTAGCTAGCTAATTAGTGACATAATGATGTAGAACAAAGTAGTAAGCTGATAATTGTGCTGAACCCGGGATAGACTTCTTGCAGTAGTTTAATTGTTCGGATACTACTTCGAAAAATTTGACCACCAACTCTGGGGGAATAGAAAACGTGGAGTGTGACATTTTGATACTCTTTTTCTGGCTTATTAATACCTACAAGCAAAGGGTAAAATCTTAAACGGACTATTGTAAAAGAAAAGAAAACAAATGACTCGAAGCATCTGTCCTCACAGGATGATTATAAAAGTAAACAAAATTTAATTCTTTTACAACCTTCTTTCCACAATTCTGATCAAATAAATTGCTCTTATGAATGACCAAGTCAAAAGGAGATAAAAGAATTGTTCCTTGGTCATGTGGTTCATTCCATGGTAATTTCCTTCTTTTTCTGTTGCTTATATTTTCCGTTCGGAGATTCGATAATTCATTTTCTTGGCAGTCATCATTTAGTTGAACTTATACTGCCTTTTAGCCTTTCCTTTATTTGGTTGGAAGTATGACTGGCATTTTAATAATGATATTACTGTAAATTAGTTGTTTGAATCTTATGGAAACATCCAAGAAGGTCAGAGTTTTCAGCTTTGGGTCTTTATATTTGACACTTAGCTCTATTCATGTAGATCTGCAATCATAGGTTCACCATGTGGTGTCCTCTCATCAGATGGTGTAACGGTTGGACCTAAAGCTGAAGCAAGCTATTCAGCAATTGAGTCTTCATCAAGCTTGAAGGTCAGACCACAGAACTCATAGTTTATTACGATTTCTTTTTTGAGGAGGAGGCGGGG
>JBDJHY010000078.1:27283787-27293842 GCA_039654485.1 Withania somnifera
TAATTTAAGTGGCTTAAACCTTAATCAGCATTGCTTACTTTGATTAGTTTCGTAGCACCATGACCATGCTAGTAAGCAAATAAGTACACCTAAACGAGATTGCAAGTAAATAAGCGAGATTTCAAAATAATTTTTTAAAGAAATATCTCATTCATATGTGAATAAGATCCCAAAATGATCTAAAGAAAATAATAAAACTAGTTTACAGTTGAACAAGTTATATAAGCAAAACAAAAGTTGTGAGGATCTCTTGCATATGGAAACGATTTTGTTTAGAATCTTGTTCACCTACGAACGAGTTTAGCCATTTTGCTCCTATCCTAATATTTATTGATATTTGGGAAAAAATTACCCTTTTGGTCTTGAATTCCTTAGTCTCATGTCATTGTTAATTCACCATCAAGACATCTTGCAACTCAATCGTGTAACATAAGTATGTATCTATATATGTGTGATGTATGTAATATGCAAAGCAAGTTTTATTTCAAAAGTAATATATTCCTTGTATTAGTTGTAAACCAAAAAAACGTTCATCAATACTCCCAAGTACGCTATAGCTTTTTATTTTCTAATTGAATGAATCATCCATCCATCCATCCATCCATCCATCATATTGTTCATTGGCACATACCAACTATTGTTATCAACTGTCGTTGCTATCGCTTCTACCAATGACCATTAGCCACAACTATCATTATTAGTCAACCCAATCCTAATCGACATCCACAACAATCATTGTTTATATCGTACTAGATTAATGTTCAATCATTGTTCATATCGTATTAGATTAATGTGACATTTTATTTTAATTTTATACTTGTTAATTTATGAATAAAGACAGGTTTTTAAAGAAAAATAACTTGGCCTTAAAAAAAGGGATAGGACCTGCAAGGTCGCAGAGCTTATGCCGCGGCTTTATTTGTCTGCTTTTAATGAAAGATACGATTTTTAAAGTATATTTTAATTTGAAGTAATTTGTATATAAATCATGACCACTAGGATATCACTCTATAAGTACATTTATCTTTATGATTTCACTTTTGATTATTTTAATCTCTATCATTAAGTGTTTTTATTTATTTTAATTATTGCCATTAAAATTTATAATAAGCATATTGGTATAACAAACCCTGAATATATTTTGGCCAACTTATATAAATGTCATAGATTTCACATATAGTTAGTTACACTTTATGTAATAAATTTGTTAAATTACATATTTTGTATGTATCTTCACACGCGCGTATCTTAGATATCCTTGGCCTTAAAATGTATCTTGAATATTGTATACCTTAGATAGTTGAGGTTTATGTATCTTAAATGTTTTTAAGTTTTGTGTATCTGAAATAATTTTAGTTTTGTGTATTTTATATATTTTAAAACTTATGTATCTTGAATAATTTTAAGTTTTGTGTAATTGAAATAATTTTAGTTTTGTGTATCTTACATATTTTAAGCCAATTTGAATCTTTAAAATATTTTACCTATTTGTCTTAACATTTTTAATGTCCATATACCTCACAATAACATTATCAGCCATATGTATTTCACAACACATTATCAGCCATTATCGATGACGGCGGTGATCTTCTCTAATAGTCTTATCGGAATCTGGTGACTACCACCACACTCACCAACCACAACACCATCGTTTCACCTTGCTCCACCACTAACACACACTCTTGCCATCTTCTTCCTCGATTTTACTTTTTTTACTGAAACCAAAGCTACACCAGCGAGGAAAACCATTTTCGCGGTGTTCTTCTTTCTTCTGGCAATGTATATAATTAGAATTCAAAAATTATGGTTCGTTACCACTATTGCAACATCATTACTTCTCTCTGGACTCATATCAATCCTTCCAACAACGAAAATACAAGACGATGTCAGATCTGGAGCAACAAAAATATAAAATGGGTATCTAAAATATGTGCGTGAAAGTGTATACATTTTATATAATTTTTTAAATTTTTTAATAGAAAGTGTAATTATATTGTTTAAGTATTATTATTCCTGTAATTTGCCCATATATTTTTCATATATCTACATGAAAATAAATACTATGTATATTTGCACAAATAACAATTGTGCCCAATGCAAAGTGGACCAGTCCAATTGTATGGGCTTGGTTTAGAACACCCAAATTCATTACTTTCAGTTTTAATCCGCTGCTTAAACCTTCTCAAAACCCTCTCTCAACTCCTCTTCACTACAATGTCTGCAATGGAAATTGAAGCCATCAAATCGGACGTTGCATCCTTTGCTTCTTCACTCGGACTTGCTTCTACCTCTTCTGTTCCTTCTTCTGGCTTCGATGACTCCGACTTCCGGAAAAAAGGTCGCATCAAATCTCACAAAAAGGATACTAAAAATACCAATAAGCATGAAAACGAAAACAACAAAAAGAGAATCAACAACGATAAATTCAGAAAAAATCAAAAACCGCAGAAGAAGACGGAACCTGAAGTTAACAATAATTTATGGATTGCAACGCACGGGAAATACAAGAACATGCCGAAGCTTCCGCTTGTAAAAGCAAATGCATTGGGAGTGTGGTACGTTGATGCTGAAGAATTGGAGGACAAGGTTATTGGGAGTGAAAGGAAGAAGAAAATTTCGGAGTTTAAGAATGTGGATGAATGGAAAAGTAAAGTGGAGAAGAAGAAGGAATTGGGGGAGAGGTTATTGGCACAGTATGCACAGGACTATGAGTCGTCCCGAGGACAAAGTGGGGATATAAAGATGCTACTTACAACGTTAAGGTCAGGGACTGCTGCTGATAAGATATCTGCTTTTTCTGTGATGATTGGGGATAATCCTACTGCCAATTTGAGATCGCTTGATGCTCTTTTAGGTATTTATTCTATCTCAATCGCAAACTTTTCAACGTCACTGTATTTTTGCTCTCATATTTGGACCAATAGCTTGTTATCACTATCGCTTACTGTACAATTTTTTTGCCAACTTTAAAGTCACGAAGAAGAAGAAGGATGTAGCCGCAGGCAAACTTTGATAAAAGTGAGGCAAATGACCATGACAGAGCTGAACTCTGTAGCACTTGTTCCTTTAACAACATCAGAGATGGTCATTTTCAGCATCATTGTAGTTTTATTCATGTAAAGTCGAAAATGTAATGTAAGAATCCTTTATTTTGTCAGATCTTGAATCTTGGAATTATGGTTATTTCAATCAAGGAAGGTAATTTTAGGTGTAGGTAGTGTAGCGATATGCAAAAGGCCAAGGTTTAACCTTTGCGATGATAATGTGAGGTGAATGGTAAAAGGGAAGGAGGATCAGTTAAAAATTGTTCCTTTTCCGTGAGTGTTCTTACAGAAAAAGCAAAAGAAAAAAAAAATAACGAACTTTTCGTGTTAATTAGTTGTAGCTTTTTAAATCCTCTTATTCTTTTTTATAATCTTAAATCCTCCTATTGTTATGTACCTGTTCTTTGTTTTTCTATCGTTGTTGCTAGATTTATTCTCAATTAGGATCTTTTTCTTAACTTTCTATTATCGGTACCTCATAATTCTAATTGATTTTTGACATGGTTTGCTTCGTAGATTATTAAGTTTTTAATTGTTCCTTTTTCTTGTCTTAGAAGGATGCAGAATTGAGATTCTTTCTTGTGGGATTGTTTGTCATTAGTGCTTGTGTCTAATCAAGATAAATAATGACATGTAGGGATGGTGACAGCTAAAGTTGGAAAGCGCCATGCTTTGGCAGGTTTGGATGCATTGAAAGAGCTTTTTGTTTCTAGGTGAGTTAAACTTTTTTTCCCCTCCTTATTTATCATCCTTATTATGCTTAGTTGCCTCATTGTTTGACTAGATGACTTCCTTCTATCCAGTTTGCTTCCTGATCGCAAGCTGAAGACTCTCTTTCAGCGGCCGATAGATCAGATTTCGGATACAAAAGATGGTTACTCGCTTCTACTCTTTTGGTATTGGGAGGAATGCTTGAAACAAAGGTACAGTTAATCTGAAACTTTCAGCAAATGTTTCATAATAACATTTATTTGAGCTCCAAATACTGAAGTCTATGTGAAGCATTCTTTTCAAACTTGAACCAATTTGGAGGATTTGCCCAAGTCAACCCATGGCCCTACATGGTTGATGGCCATTGAGTGTTCTGTCCCCCATCTTAATGCATTTTATATGGTTTGTTTTGAGAAAGGGAAAGGTACCTTGGTTGGACTCCTATGCTCTTTTTGGTAATAGAGTAAGCATATCCCTATCAACTGCATTCATGGTTGGAAGTTTGTAGGTGTACCAGTCACTGTAGGTGTAGGCGGTAGGTTGACCATGATCCCTCAGAAGTTTTAGGTTGATATGTCTCATGTGCTTGAATTTCCATGATACCATCAATGTGGGGGAATAGATTTATGTCACTTGGGATATATTTGATATTACTCTAATCATGTTGTGGGGGACTAAATTTTTGTCACTTGGATATATTTGATATTACTCTAATCATGTTTCTGATTGAGGATTGATCTAAACTTCAAAGTGCGTTTGAATTTTTTTTCCAATAATTCACTTTATTATTTGCCCGTGTATCGTTTACCATGTCTATCTTCAGCGGGTTTTATGTTACAGGTATGAGCGGTATATTACTGCTCTTGAGGAAGCATCAAGAGATGTCTTAGATATACTCAAAGACAAGGCACTAAAGGTAATTATGGACAGTTTTATTGCATATCTATACAGTTGCCTATCTATGTTTCTCCTCAAAGCATTCTTATTCAGAAACTTTTCTTAGCTAATTGTCGCTTAGCAAAGGAGAAAATAATGACTTGCAGGAACACCTTTTATTGCTTCTATCTGTTTACCCAATCGAAACCTACAAACCTAGTGGAATTCGGCAACTGCTGAACTAACCATATTTATTGATGACTCTCGAGAACACCTTTTAATGCTTCTTTCTCTTTACGCAATCAGGACCTACAAACCAAGTGAAACTCAGCAACTGTTAACCCAAACAAAAATTTTCCTTTCAAACTATTTGGAGGATCACAAAGATCTTTTTCTCTGGATGGACCAATTTATTAGGATAACACTACCTTCAACCAAATAGAGTTAACAAGCTTTTATAAAATTTCAAAGTTACCAGTTCCCAAAAAAAAAAAAAAAAGAAGCTTCTACAAAATTTTGATAACTTGACTACTTGTCAAAGCTTTTGCTATTAAACCATTAGGATAATTTGAATTGAACCTGATAATTTGTTTATAGGTTGAAAGTACATTTTCTATTGGCCAACGGTACTCATTTAGCTTCTTTTGTAGTAGTTGCATTTAACATTTCAATCTGACTTCTTGATTTGGCATAGCATCTTCACTGCAGCTGGGCTTCCTATAATTTGATCTTTTCTGAATGTCCATTTTTTGCAAGCGTTCAATGTCTTCTTGGTGTTTAAAGTTGTATCTGAATATTTTGGGTGTTAAATTAATGTTCTTCAGAAAAGTGTGGAAATATTTATATGTGTAGTTATGATCTGTAGACAGTTTATGTTTTGCTAAAGTGCAAACCGGAACAAGAGCGCCGATTGCTTGCTGCCCTGGTAAACAAGGTATGACATTTACCTCATTGTTTTTGGTGTCATTTACTTTATTCTTGGGACTGTGGAGCTCCGGCTGACATTTATTCGCTTTGTTGTAGCTAGGAGATCCTAAAAATAAGGTTGCATCTAATGCTGATTATCACCTATCAAAGCTTTTGGCTGACCATCCAAATATGAAGGTAATGCAAAGCATTTGGGCGATCGTGCTTAGACATACAAGTACTGATTTTAAAAAAGATGCTTAGACATACAAGTAATATTGTTTCTAAAACTAATAAATGTTTGCTCGTTTGTTATCTTTGAGATTAATATATTGATTCCATATTTAGCTTGTACATCCCTCATGTTGTGACAACCTTGATTATTAAGCAAGCAGCTTATTTCTTCAAAAGGGAAAAAATGAAGCAAACAACTTTTGGACGATGTTAGTCTAGATTTCCAAGTTGGCTTCGAAGAGTGGCACTTAAAAGGAAAAAGTTAATTTCAAGACTCTTAAAGTCATCTGAAGGACGTTGTTCATGCATAAATCTATTCCATGTAAAATAGAGAGATGAGGTGTAGTTTAAATTTCATTACTAATCAAATTGTTAGAAGTTGGTAAAAATACAAATCTAACTTGGTTTTGATAGTTGAATAAGACCAAGCAGGATAATGTGCTCTTTGTAAATAGTTCCGTTATTAGAATGTTGTGCCTTGAAATGCCTATTTAAGTATGGATACATTTCCGAGCAGACACGATGTTTTAGTGGCAAGTACTAGTACATCGAAACCTTTTGAGTGCGCTCGACTTTAGACAAGCTTCTAGGAAGCACATATCGTAGCATTATTGAAGTGCATTATGATTTCTGTTGTGATACTTTTTCTGATGAAAGTCTGTTGCTTAATGTGTTATCTTTGTCGTGCAGGCTGTGGTGATTGATGAAGTAGATAGTTTTCTTTTCCGGCCCCATCTGGGATTGCGATCCAAGTATCATGCTGTATGTTGAAACTTTATTGCTGCTATTTTGTTCATATCACACTAGATACTTGGTTGTATTTGTGTATACGTTTGGTCTCATTCAAGCTCTTTTTTTCGTGATATGATAATTCTTGTTCTGCAGTGTCTATTCAAAATTTTCCTGTCATTTGAGAAGTATAGAGTTTTTGTGATCTACTATTTTTGAAACTACTTCTACTTTCATCTCTTGACTTGGCCATTCAATGGACTTACGTTTATATTTCCTGTATATAAGTATACAACAATAAAACTGACGTGCCAAGTCATGTTGAATTTATTTATTGTACTAATTTGCTGTTAGTTACATCTTTAAATATGCTGATGCAGATATGCAGTTTTAAAGTCGTCATCTCTAGATCTAGATATTGCTTGCAGAATATTTATTCCTAAAGTGCATACCTGCAATTGTGACAGGTTAACTTTTTAAGCCAAATTCGCTTAAGTCACAGGGGGGATGGCCCAAAAGTGGCAAAGCGTTTGATAGATGCATATTTTGCTCTATTTAAGGTATGATCTATAGCTGCCATAGTGCAGTAAGTTCCTCTTGAGAGCTTCATAGTCTTATGATTGAAGCTCATCAAGAATTTCGTGCTAACTTCATGGAAGATTTTTCTTTACCTCCTTTTACCCCGAACCAACATTTCAGGTATTAATATCTGAAGCAGGAGAAGGACGGACGATGAATAAGAAGAGCGGGGGACATAAAGAAGTTTCTGGCACTTTGAAAGATAAGAAAGAAAAAGATCCATCAGAATCTCATGTTGAAATGGATTCGCGGCTGCTATCAGCACTTCTTACGGTTTGTTTTGACTAGCCTTATCCTATTTCTTTTTTGTTTATTTTTCTAGATCTGCACAAAAAGTAAGTTCTCTTTTTCAAAGGAGTTTTTGCATTTGTGGACTTGGTTTCTGAATTTGCTTGGTTTGTGGGGTTAAAATGTATAATCTGAGCAACTGTAGGTCAGAAGTTCCTATGCCTTTTTTAGTGATAAGGGTTGTGTTCCGCCTAGTTTATCCATACCACAAATAATCCATCAGTTACCTTACCTTTCTCCCTTGCGGATAACGGGTAACTTTGTCCAATAAGGCCTAGACAGATAGATATTAGTCATTGCCACCTTTAATAAGATTTGGAACTTGGTTGTCAAGGTTGTTACTCCCAACTATTTGACTAACAAGATTCCTTCGGGAAACCCTAAACTTGTCCAGGAGTCATAGGTCGCAAGGAACTAATCTTCTACAAGCACCGAAGGGTGTGGCCTATTGGTTAATGAAGTGGGTTAAAAAAACCTTGAGGTGTAAGGTCTCAGGTTCAAATCCTAGCAGAGGCAACAACACTATGTGTTTTTTTTCTTCTATTCTAGCCTTGGTGGACAGTGTTCTATAGTACATGTTGCTGGTGGAAGGTGGAAGGTGGAAGGTGGAAGGTGGAAGGTGGAAGGTGGAAGGTGGAAGGTGGAAGGTGGAAGGTGGAAGGTTTCAAGGATCTAATCTATAGCTGGTGGAATGACTTCTTGGTAGAAGGCTGCACTGATTACAAATTTAACATGAAGCTAAAGGTGTAGAAAGAAAAACTGAAAGAATGGAGTAAAACAGCCTTTAGGAAGCTAGCTATCAAGAAAAACAGTCTTCTCAATAAGTTGGCTTGTTTTGATGTGTCACAGGATAATAGAAATTTGACTGAGGATGAGATGATGACAAGAGCAATAATGAAATGAGGAGTCCAGTTGGAAACAACAATCCAGGGTTTGAATCATGGAGATAATAACAGTAGATTTTTCCAAAGTACGGCAATAGCTTATAGAATGTACATCACTATGCATAGAGTGATGGCAAGATAGGAGGTAATCAAAAACTCAGAAGAAATCTAAGTAACAATGATTATTGTATGAGAAACTCTACAGAATCAAAAGAGCGGAGGCTTCTTGCGAGTTCGTGCATTGCCAAAAAATCTCCTAGGAGGAACAAGTGTGGCTGCCGAGGCCTTTCACATAAGCAGAGGTGTTACATATTGTTAGATAGTGATTGTGACAAAGCACCTGGGCCAGATGACTCCACTATGTGTTTTTTCAGGGCCTCTTGGGAGCTGTCGAGAGAAGATTTGATGCATACTATTCACAATCTCCACCAAGTACCCAAGGGTGTGGCCTGTGGTCAATAAAATGGGTTGATAACTTGAAATTCAGGTTCAAATCCCAGCAAAGACAAAAAAAACTAGGTGTTCTTCCATCTATTCTAGCCTTGACGGACAGAGTTACCTGATATCTGTTGCTATCTGTTGCTGGTGAGAGGTGACAGGTATTCCGTGGATTTAGTCATGGTGTGCGAAAGCTGGCCCGATAGCACAGTTATCAAAAAGAAAATTTCCATCAAAATGAATTTTTTAAGAAGTCGGTGTGTCATGGCCCGAGGCTACACCCCTGACGTGGCAAGGCATTCGAAACCACCAAGTGGCTCAAAAGTACCCTTGGATTTGGCATTCATCTAATCACATCGTACACTCAGGGAAGCAATTAAAATATGAATAAAAATGGGCATCTCACATGAATAGAATAAAAATATATATAAAAGAGAAGTACTGAGTTTGAATGACAACTCTAAACATCTGCGTGAATGCCACTACAAACTGAATAAACGAGTTGCTAGGACAAGTCTCTGGCTAGCTTGAAGTAAAGTTGAAAACTGAAATAAACTATTGAGTCTAGAGAGCTCTATCTAAGAAAATAAGAAGCTGAAGAAATCTAGTCCTCGAACCATGAGGACTTACCAAAATTACTCTAGAACTACAGGATTTGGTCAACCATGTGTGCAGGGATAACTAGCCAGATCTGTATTATTTAACAATGCAGACATAGAAAATCATCAGTACGTGGAATGTATTGATATGTAAGAATGCAACATGAAGTAGTATATTTGCTCAAACTAAAATAAAGACATGGAAGTAAACTGTGCAATGTATGAACCAAATCTGACTCTAAGCTACAATATCAATTAACAACTCCGTGTAAATTTGTCAAGTATAACAAAAATTATCAACTCTCAGAGAGAAATAAATAAGACTCGTACTTTGCAATTTTTGACAATACTAACTGACAGTTAAACATCTATGAGAGTTTCTATAATCGACAATAAAATCATATGAGTAAACATGGAATTAGCTTGCGTTCGGCTGATGGGTGTACTATACCCTGCCAAAATTATAGAACCTGATCATTTACCTACATGCCTAATTAGGTCATCATATCCTACACTGACACGTAGCTTAACAGATAGGGGCCTTATGCTCGAATTCGCTCGGCACTAATACTACTCCTAGAACTGAAATTAAACCGGTTTCTGATCCTGACCTTGACCAATGAAAAATATTTTAATTATCAACTTACCGAGTAAAATCTGACTTAGCCTGTTTGGGCAAAATTAAATTTGTCTAATTGACACTGTTCTCATTCTTTCATAATCATATTCATTCATTCATATTCATTCTTTCTAAATTTGTAATCCAG
>JBDJHY010000078.1:27478617-27489300 GCA_039654485.1 Withania somnifera
CCTAGATTAACTACTGCAGGAGCTTCAAATTCTTTCACACTTGGTGCAGAGGAAGCTTGATTAGTTTTCAGCTCTGCAGTAAAAAAAGGACAATGAACAGAAAGTCCAGACAGATAAGGAAGCACAAGACTTGTAAGTGTTACAAAAAGGCAAATGCATGATCAGGTTCAGATTGATGAGATAAGGAAGTGAGATGAGTCTTAAAAGACCATAACAATGAACCACGATTGATGAAGTTTAGAAAGGCAAAGAATTAGAATTTGTAAAGAGCTGAATTTGGTGGTGAGCACAAATGGTTTAGAACAGAAGAAACTATTTTCCAACTATGCACGTGAAGATGATTCTTTACTTTGCTGACGTTGCTGACTGTTTTAAAATAGAGCTAAGGGTCTTTCAGAAACAACCGCTCTACCTCTAAGGTAGAGGTTAGATCTACGTACACTCTACCCTCTCTAGACCGAGCTTTGCGGGTCTATACTGGGTATGTTGTTGTTGTAGTTGTTGTATAAAGGTCAATTAGATTGCTGAAGAGTATTAGTTTCATAGGAAGACAAACCATAAAAAGGGGAGCTTACTTATAACAAGTATAGGATCAAGCTGAACATCAGTTTGATTTTACAACCAAGTTCCTGGAACTTTTCAGTAAGTAAGAAGTTTAGTTTCCTGGAAGATAGGACCCGTCACTCTCTGCAGTTTTATGTTTCAATGTAAAGTTTGCCCCTGCCTTGGTGCTTTTCTTTCAATACTTTCATACTGACAATCAGTAGCTGGCAAAGTCCTGATCCACTATATATTTATACACCATGGGCAGTGATTAAGCTCAAGGGTTAAGGTCGACTCTCCAAATTCACTTTCAGAATTTTTCTTTTTATGCAGCAGGTCTATTATACACCTTTTCAAGCAGGATACAGGAATGGGGTTGATGATAGTATGGTTGATTGTTATGTTCCACAATTAAATAACAAAACCGAGACCATCGAAAGGGTCTAACAGACATCTTAACTCACAAAACTAAGCAATAATGAAAAGAAGTACCATGTACTTCCTGGGAAGCAAGAGAAGCAAATGGTTGATTATCATGTTTCTCGATGTCCATCGATGACCGTTTCGATCTCTTCTTGATAACAAAGAATGCTATAATTGCCCCAACAACTAGAATAGATATCACTATGCCTGCAATGGCTCCAGCCCCTATCCCCGATTTACCACCACCATCACCACTGCTTCCACCATCAGAAGGCTTATTATTGCCTCCAGATTTGTGGCGCGGCCTGCTTGCAAGGGGGGTGCCAGGTGGAGGAGGGGGTGCAGGTCCTGAGTTCCACGAATTACCATTTGATCTGTTACAAGAACGTCACAAGCCCTGAATAATTTCAAAGTATTTCTGAAATAAATTTCAAGAGCTATTATGTTAACATGATATACTTACTTCGTGATCCCTTTCAAGTGATCAGGAACCCAGCCAGTAAAACGATTGTTCTCAACATTCCTAAAGCATAAAGGAATACGTATGACTTTCAACCATGCTTCAATCAAGACTCTATAATGAGATAAAAAATCAGGGATAATGTGTAATAAGAAGTATTGACTCGAAACTCACAAATCGTCAAGAGGAAGATTGGCTAAGGCATCAATAGATCCTGTGAACTGGTTGTTCTGCAAATACCTGCATAATTCAACATGTGAACTTCACCATGAAGGACTCAACCAATTGTCTACAAGGACGAAGCAGAAAATTTATGATCTCACATTTTGCTCATACTAGTCAGTGATTTGAAGGTTTGAGGAAGATCACCCGTCATAGCATTGAATGAGAAATCCCTGAAGCATAAGAATTAATCAATCAAAAACTATGCGACAGAGAATGATTAGCTAGTCATTTTCAGGAGGCTTGGCCTAAGAATATCTCAAAATATATTCAGCTACATAGTTAACTTAATTGGGACAACCACATAATAGTACAGATTAGAACAAGGATCAAATACTGTTTTCATGATGACTTTCTTTCCCAAAGCAACAACTCATATGGAGGAAAAAAAGTGTACATTAATATACTAAGAATGGCATGTTTTACCTATAACACCTCATATAAGACCACAACTTGGTAATATTAAAACACTCAAGAAATGGCATGAGAGGGAGATAGGCCTTACAATGTGTTGAGAGAAGACAGAGAGTCGAATGAGACAGTCACTTGTCCTTGAAGTTGATTATGACTGACATTTCTACATCCAGACAAAAATATTGCAGAGACGTTGAAAAGCTCAACCTTAATCCAAAAAGCTTACTGCTGGGAGGTAAATTGCAGTCAAATTTGAAGATTTTACATACAAGTATCTGAGGGAGGCCATCAGTGAAATGGAATATGGAAGGGCACCATTAAAACCATTAGAAGCAAGGTTTCTGCATTGCAAGGCAAGGTTTAAGAAAGATAAGTGAAAAAATAGAGTCTGGAATGATTAAAATATACAAACTATGAGACATACAATCTTTGCACATTTGGAGGAAGCTGATAAGGCAACTGGTTTCCCAAATTGTTATTGCTTATGTCACTGCAAAACCCCCAAATGTTAAAAATGTGTAAGAATTATAACGCAGAGACATGTACGAGGACATTATTGGAGGGCCTTTATCATACAAATTAGTCACAGATGTAAGACTTGCTAATTGGTAGCCCATTGAGCCAGAGAGTCCAAGACCTGACAACTTGCTGAAGGAAAATGAAAAAGGAAGCAAGCATCAGAAATAAGCAAGTCAACAATTCAAGGAATTGAAACAAGGTGAAGAAGATAAAGAAGGAAAACATCAAAAATAATTACTTAAAACAATAAGACAGGAACTAACATTTCAGTAACTCTGTTGCCCGAGCAAGTAACGCCTGTCCAGGACTCTCCACAAGGATCACCACCATTGGCATTCCATTTTGTTAGCTGCCCAGGTGTATTTAGACTGCTATACATAACTCTCAGTGCAGAAGCTGAAAATCAAAGTCACATAAGAAAAAATAATAATACCTGAAATAGTATATTTTGATTAACAATAGCTTGAAGAGAAATCAAACGTCGGACAAACTGTTAATGAGTGGTGTATCTAGAAGACATCAACAAGCATGGTGAAATGCAACAAGTGTGTCGTTCAAGCTGTGAAGCCATTTGTGTATAATCATCGGGAGAAGAGTCTTTTAAGTCCACCGGAGACACCAAATACATACATAATACTTCAGAATCCAAGAGAGCTCCATCTTATTGATTCATGCACCTTGATCAAAAAGTAACTTTTCGGTTTTTTCGTATCTAAGAGGATATATATCCAGGTAAGGTAAATAACGACTTTGCAACGGTTGCTGAGTTCATTCTCAGCTAGATTTTCACTCAGTTTACTCATGAACTTTCCAAATCAATCAACCTCCATTAATGATGCACCAATTACTGATCAGTAAGCATATACACAAAGACAAAACAGATAGAGACAATAAATGAGAATGATTAAAGGCAATATGAGAATAGCTGACCGTCATTTGGATCTGTGTCAGCCATGGTATAGTAAGCACAAAAGAGTAGAATGCCGATGAGTAGCAGAAACCTCATCTTTACGGCGGCGCTTTCTCCTCCTCCTCGGTGACAGTCGTCGGAGTTTTCCTCGACTACCCTAAGTATTTTCAGCTCGGGAAGAGAAAGGCTTTGTCAGAACTTTCCTTATTTTATTTCTGTTTATAATATTGGGAGGTGTAATTTTATTTACCTATAAAGAAGAAAATAAAAAACAAATTAAGAATTAAAGAGTATATAAATAAGATGAGGTGGTTGGGTGGCGTGGGGAGAGGTGGTAGCCATTCCAAACGAAAGCTGGCAGGCACGATCTGCTACAACAATCCAAAGCCACAGACTAGTGTAGAGAGAGAGACACTATATTTTTCATTTTAATTGGAATTTATTTCTGTATACAGCTACAGACCTACACTACTCTGAAATTGACGTATACCACATTTGATTTCTTACAAAAGCACCTAACCAAACAGTACTCCATTATCTGGAAAAAAAACACTAGCGGGATTAATTATTTTTTAAAAATCAAGCTGTTTTTTATTATAATTATTATCATCATGATTGCAGTTCCATTTAAACTGAAATATATTGAAGTTATTCCTTTTTCATTAATTCAGTTTTTCACAGATAAAGCTATATAACAAATATATAAGCTAGTAAGATTTCATTCAATCGTTTTAATTTTTTATTCTCTTTACAAATTAATAATTTTTAAAAGTTACAAGTTCAAGTTTGTAATCCAAGCAATTGCATCAGATCTTGTTTGAGAGATATTTCCTTTTAAGAAACACAAATGATTGCTTCGTAAAGTGGGCATCTTTAACTTTCCATCAAATATGGAAGTAACAGGTAAACCTGGGCTAGGCCGGACCGGGCAGCTTCAAAAAATTTGGCCCGGTCAATTTTTGATCCCATCGGTTTAGAATTTTTTGGGTAGGTCCAAAATGGGCCAAGCCAATTTGGGTTGAAATACTTGCTTCAAACCGGACCGACTCATTTAAATATTGTTCGGTCCTACTCGTTATAAACAGTGATTTCTTTTTTTAAAAAAACTAAATGCGTTTAATTTATACAAATATATATTTATATAGTTTAAAATTAATACGAAAGAGTTATTACTAATAATTACATATATACTAAGGATATATACTATATATTAACTATATACACAAAATATGTTAGAGGTATATACTATATATATATATATATATATATATATATTATATACAAAAGATATTACATACTAAGAATATAAACTATCTATCCAGTGACAAGTTAAATAATCATTTTTATTTATAATACGACCACGATCGGAAGTTAGAAATTTTTTACATGAAATACTAAAAATAAGGTACGTAAATAAAATACATATTTTTCGTGTAATCTAAAAACATTTGACCGACATGTACTTGTAGGAATACCAACAAAAATTTCGTTATAAATTCTTTGTATATATAAAATAAAAGCATCAGAAGAAGCAAAGGCGAAAGACAAACAACCTACAACTATCATTTTGGCTATTTCTAAATGGTCATGTGTTTTATTATAGTTTTGAATTAATTCACCGATTTTTAGATTTATTCTACCATGCTTCAAACTGCCTTCCTTAATAACAGTTATTTTGGTTCATTCTACTTTATGTGTTCTACAATGTCTAGTCAAGGTACTCATACCCATGCATTACCTCGCCCTTATACGAAAATACTTGCTTACAATAACATATCTAACGGTTTTAGTTCTTGTTATATCTTCTAAAGAAAATTATACAACACTAGTTTTTTAGGAGGTTTAGGAGCAAAATTAACAGATAAGTGGATGGGGCGTTGGGATTTTGATCATCATCATCATCATTATTATCATTATCATCATAATCATTATTATCATCATCACTATAGTTAACCTCGTCAAGATTAATATTAGCATCCCTTCTAATCCATTATCTTTTTCTATTCCAAAATTTTCTCGCAACTCGGCATAATTCATATCATACATACCACACCCACCATTCTTGTTCAGGTTCATTGGCAATGTAGCGGCAGACATACAATTAATTTCTAGTACTACCGGAACCTCTAGCGAAAGCTAAACCTATTTTTGTTATTACTCGAACTACTTCCGAAAAATAACTTTTTAACAGTTTTACCCATTTTCTTTAGTATATCCATATTAAAAATCATAATAATAAAATTTAAAAGCATAAATATAATATAATTATAAATAATAAATAAATTAAAAAACTCAAAAATTAAAAGTAAGAGATGGAATAGTTATGCTAATTTGTCAAAGTAATTGACATATGATATTTGAAAGTTGAAAACTTCCACTTGATCATTTGATATTGTTAATAATTAATAATTTGAAATATATTATTTTTAAAAATAATAAATTTAGATTGTTTTGGATTGTTGGCAACGATCCAATTTTGGCTCAACAGTCACCAGACCAACCCCAGCGACTATTAAATGTATATATATATATTTTTAAATATTTGGCCGGTTCAGATTAGATAGACCGATCCAAATTCATTGGATCGAACCGGACCTTACAAATCGATTACTGTTCCAATTCAATTTTTTGCCAATCCGATCCGAAGCTTTTTGGACCAGGTTACCCAGTCAACCGGCCCATTTGACACAGGAGTCATTTTGCCTCAGCTGAACAATTGGGTTACTAGTTTATTTAATGTCGCTAAATATGTACAAGTCAGCCAGTAGAAATGTATAGATAGATACAGTCGTACATTCGGAGTGAATGGACAAAAAGAAAAAATCAAAAGGGAGCAAGTCACGGGCAATCCGTTAAAGTGACAGGTTTATGTGCATCTCTTGTAAGTTTGACCAACTCGACATTCACCTCATTTTACTATCACTCAGTCTCATCAATCATATAGCATTATTTTGTTGTGATATTTTTTTTAATTATAATAGTAAGGAACTAAATTATTTTTTATCTCGTTAAAATAATTTAAAGTGACAAAATATTACTCAGTCAAACTACATCCATCACGGTGACTTGGTAAAATGGAAGTAGAAATTAGTTTGATTCTGAAATTGGAGAATTAATCTAACAGTACAAAAGAAGGTCAGATTGAATATAGATTAGCTTAAACATCTTTCTCAAATGAAAACATGCTATCCCATATTGAGAAACTTCTTTTTTTACGTTTTCTTTTTTCTCTGGAAATTTTGCGATTTGCTCTACTTTGTGGACGTTTTACTTAATATTTTAGACCCAACTCTGAAGTTGATAATTATATAGGTGAAAATAAAGAAGGTGTTGATGAAATATCACAATGTAATTGAAAAAATAAATATGAAAAAAAAAGGTAAATTATCTTTAATTGAAGCGTCGGTATCTCGCAAGCCATTGCTCTGACATTTATCTTTTTGACTTGTTTCATACAACAACTTACTCATTAAGTAACTCAACAAACTCTTGATAAAAATTGAGTCTAAAGCTCAACATAAAAGAAAACATCTCTTCAACAAATATATTATTTTTTTAACAACTTTTATGCATTTAATATGTTCTTGAACATAATGCAAGCAAATCACTATTTATAAATGATAATTTTTTTTCTGAATTAAATAAAAAAACAAGTAATAAAATTAATAAATAAATAAATTATAGATTACATAAATTATAAAATATAATAATAAAAGAATAATAAATAATGAATAACTATATTCATATGATCAAAGGCCAAACATTTACGAGGTACCAAAAGTTCAATGAATACTTGACCAAATAAATGCATCGGATCAACGGCATTCAGTGCCACCAAGTAATGACAATTCCAAAGTCCCTTTGCCACTATTGTTAATGAAAACTCAGCAATTATATTGGCCTTTTACAGAAAAGAGTTAATGGCATTGTCAAACAGTCACTAATGTTACACCGTGGCAATGAAAAATGCATTTTAATAATATTAAAATGCTACATAATCTAACAGAAGGAAAATTCAAAAGATGGCACACACTTCATTAAAAAAAATACTATATATAAAGAAATTATTTTCCATTTATATATATATTAAATTTTAAATATTTTTAATGAAATTTCTAGCTGACATGTTTTAATATATGATTGGACCAAGTATGCCAAATAGGAATTTAAATACTAATAAAGATTAACGTAGGATGAGCATAGGAAAAATAGTGTGAGCCCCATTTGTTTCTTTTCAGTCAAGAGTATAGTCTTTTAGAACACGCTTACCTTTCAAATAAAGACAACTCTCTTTATTAATGTTTAGATAATCTCTCGAAACTAAACACTCAAAAACTCTTAATACTCTCTCTCTTTCAAAGTCACAACTCAACTTTGATATTTATAGGAATGTTAACACCTCCTTTTATAATCCTATTCCTATTGCTAATAGAAAACTTTTTTTTTTATTCTTAATACAAACAGATAATTTCCTTTTAAGCCTATCTTTATCCTTAACCGACTTGTTAAGAATATCTTGGGCTGCAAGCTATTTGAAGTTTATCCAACATCCTTACTTACCATGCTTCTCAAGTTGTTGCCATTAGGACATGTATGATTTCTAGTAAGAAGTTCAAAGTAAATGGGATAAGCTGCAATTAGCAATTTAGCCATATGAACATATGTTTCTTCTAAAATAGATTCTAGGAATAAATAAGCCATCGATAAGAGCTCTTGGGAGTCATCAGCATGTCATACCAAGTGTACCAAAAGTAGCTTCCATCAAGCTTAAATTACTGCAACAAAATCATTTAACTACATAACTTCTTGTTACGTTTCAAAAAAGGGCATTCGTACTCCGTTGAATGACCACAAAGTGAATTTGCAAGCCCTACTATTCTATAAAATTTCCTCATTGTTGAAGAATTTGCACTATGATACTGCTAATGATCTTCTTAAGCGGGAAGTAAGAGCAACGATCACATCCTCAACACAAGGTATTGTAAGACCACCCATTGGATGATCAAAGGCAAACTCCTCTTCGGCTTTAGCTAACAAGTCTTGAAATAGAGGCTGGATTAAGTATGACACTGACACGACGAATCTCTTCTTCTGGCTCTCTCCTACATATACTGCACAATGACCCTTTGGAAAAACTCTGGATGTTGAAAACCTCCTTAAGAACCGATTAGCCTGAATAAATGGAGTCACTTTAATACCCATTGTCTCGAGGGCTATTTCGTAACTCCAAATTATTAAAGCAAAGAAGAAGAATTTTGAGAATTACAGACAACAAAAGTTTCCTTGAACGTCTAGATACTTGTGTTCTGCTCAAATGCTTTGTGTATTGGTACAAATAGGTCAACGACAAGTTTCATGCATAAATGTTTTTTGGTAAAGAGAAATTTGAGAGACATGAAGACATGAAGTTTCACATGATTTTGCCTACTCTTATTATTATCAAAATATCCAGACCATAATTGTTGAGAAACAACACCAAGGTCCCTCTGCTTCTCATGATTAAGAACGTAAAACACCCTTACAATTAAGAGCCACAAAATGGATGAAATTGATGAGTTATTCCTGGACCACTTGATTTAAAGATATGGTGACAGAGAATTGAATAAATGCATCAACCTCATTGATTAAAACTAGACAACCGACCATGTCGACAATTCAATAGGTCCCATATTTAACATCAGCACATGATTTTGCCTTAAATGACTAACTCAAGTTGAAAACTAGACCTACAATACAAATTCATTCTCTAGCCTCAACTATAAATAAACTGCTTTTATAAGGTATTTTGATCATCAAGCAGATAGCAGTAAATCAGATCTTTTTAAAAGATCATTAACTTTTTTCTTTCCTATATTCCAAGGAAATCAATATGATAAGTGCTAAAAAACTCATCAAGATGGCAAGGAAATGGAAGAAGTTAGCGGCGAAGCAAAGCAAGAGAATTTCTTATCCAAGATCCAATTACAATGATGCAGAAAGTTGTAACACGTCATCTTCTATAGTTGGCAAGGGTCATTTTGTGGTCTATACAACTGATCAGAAGAGATTTGTGGTTCCGTTGGCTTATCTTCAACATGAAGTAATCAGACAACTGTTGCACATGTCTGAAGAAGAGTTTGGTCTTCCAAGTGACGGCTCTATCACTTTACCGTGTGTTGCACTGTTCATGAATTATATCATATCGCTCATCGAAAGAGGTGTTGCTGCAGATCTTCAGAATGCTTTGCTCATATCAGTCGCTTCCAGCAGAGGTTCATCAGCTTTATACCTTCAAGAACAAAAGAATCCACAATTGCTAGTTTGTTGAACCAAGTGTGATAAATTTTATAATGGATACATGATACTCATTAAGTGTACAGAATTTAACATCTAATTATTCATCAAAAATTCCATATTCTTGCCTCCAAACTGTTTATTTTTTTTTATAATTTGCGAAATTTTGATTGCACATCCTCTCTCTTGTAGTCTTGCACCTAAGAATATGTAGCTTGTGGCTTTCACAACCACCGGGTAAGTTGCTATGCTCAATTCAAAGAACGTACCTCAAAAGCTTCATCAAATCATTCTTTCCACCAAGAAGTAGTAAACTAAGACTATTGACTTAATTGCAAAAGTATGCGCCAGCTTTAAGCTTCCCCGTGCAAGGACTACTTTCAACAAGATGATTTAGTTTCCTTCTAAGTAAATCTATCAACAATCTTTAACTTGCCATTTCAGTTTACAAAGGTTCATCCACAAATATAAGGCCCCATATCAAAATAGCAATTGGCGTCAACACATAGCTTTGCCTGCAGTGGTTAGCGGTAAATACTTCAGCTTCAACTCAATGAGCACACTGGTACATTTGGTCTAGACCTTTTGTTTTTGATTGCTAAAGATACAATTTTATACTAAGACTATGCCAAGTATATACATCAAAAGCAAAGGAATCCATTCCCTTAATTCTGAGGAGAGAGCGAATAAATTCTATGATATTATCATGTGTGCACCAAAATGAAACTAAAATATTTGGCCTACACACACCTATTGTCCAGTGGGAGCAATATTTGGTCAACTTAACAACGAGATGTGTTTCAATATAAAGGGAATGATAGTTTAAGTAGGTAAATGAAACAACGGATAGTTTTTCAATTTTATAACCGTGGTGTCCGAGCAATTTTTCATGCACCTCGATTAATTCCACGGGACATCA
>JBDJHY010000078.1:27511306-27522677 GCA_039654485.1 Withania somnifera
TATATATATACCTGGATATATATACAAGAAGTTATATCTATAGAGATCTCTTCCCAAATTCCCATTCAAGAGAGAAAAGGTGTGTAGTTATAGCAATCCAAGAGTGGAAGTGGAAGGATTTCAAGTGGGCGTCGATGCCATCGAATGGGTTCTTTAACGCGCAATGTGATGTCTTAGAAACGTCCAACCTAAAGCGGCAAAAAACCAACAGAATCTGCCACAAAAGCTAATTAATATAGTAATGGAGAAGGCGATAGTTGAAACAAGAACACTCAAAGTAGCATGTTTGCCCTGGATTTGCTGTAATGCTCAAGTGCTTGTATAAACTTTTTTATCTACATATACAATATAATTTTGAAGAAAAAAAGATTCCATTGAACTACTTCACCACACATAGCTCCGCCACCCGTGCGTGTTTACAGTAAATCGAGATCAAGTATAGGAAATTTTGACAAACTAATGTCATTTCATTAAAAGCTTATCTTAAGTCAATGCGATGTAAAATTGAAATAAAAAATTACTTTACTGAACTCTCCCTGTTCAACTTAATATCTAATCAAACTAGATTATCTATTATGGTTTGTAGTCAACAGCTGCTCACTTAGAACAATAGGGATGTAGAATAGCTTTTGCTACACTCTTGGCTTGGGCATACACTGTATTTGGATAAGAAATGCAAATAGATAGGTACTTACGAAAAAGGAATGTTCTACTCTTTGGTCCACTGAATGTGTACTTGCTCTCTTTTTCAGCATCACTTTTTTTCTTAGAAAAATCACCCCCCAACTTCTTGGGAATACAATTGTCATTAAAGATGGAGATGTTCATTCGATCTTGTTTTGCTTTATAAGACCGACTTAATTTGTCAAATGTATGGAGGGTTCCCCAGAAATTTGTTTCGCTCCAAAATCAAAGTGAAGCCACATGACTTTTGAATTTTGAATTTTGTTTACTGGTTGTGAATAAATTATTTTAACACAAAGCTACTTAGTTCTCTTAAATCCATAGCTAAAACTCTAGCTCTTGAAAGGTTTAATGCATCTCTAGTACAAAACGCAGACTAAATAAAAAATAGGCAATTGATTGAAAGTATCTTTAGCAGGGAAGATAAAGATAGGAAGTATAAGTTAGGCTACTAATGGTAGGGCTAGACTGCAGCAGTCAAATGGCACTCTCATTTAAGCTTATCTTTTAAACAACTAGAGAAAGATTTCATGTTGCTGATGATCGATACATCTTTATCATATCTTATTTTTTTACAACACTTATAAGCCTCTGACAAGTGGATCTATTTAGATTTGAGGTCCTCCAAAAAGGTGACAATTTGGGATCTTATAAACTGTATTTGCAATATACTCAGTTGTTGGCAATAGTGGGATGAGTATAAACACATATCTTATCTCTTCACAAAGTTTAAGTGAAAGCTAATTTAAATTAATGGGATGAATTATGAATATGGGATGCTTAAGAGTGTAATTATTGGAGGTTGGAGTCATGGTGGAACGAGGCCAAGGAAATCTGGACCCGGACTTCAAAGGTTACAGTAAATAGCCGACATTGTGTTCCCAAATCCCATAGGGATGCCTTGTCCAGATTAAGCAACCCTCCTTTTCTCACGCCCACTTTACCCATTTTTCTAATCTATACA
The DNA here is from genome assembly GCA_039654485.1 of Withania somnifera. Classification (NCBI taxonomy): domain Eukaryota; kingdom Viridiplantae; phylum Streptophyta; class Magnoliopsida; order Solanales; family Solanaceae; genus Withania; species Withania somnifera. Next base: position 27,512,955 of record JBDJHY010000078.1, read on the forward strand.
CACAAAACCAAAACACACGTAAGCTACTATGTACAAATTTTAACAATCATCCCTTGTATTCCAATTTCCTATGTACACACCCCCACGTTCACTCCTCTTCTTTTTCTAACATTTCAGAACTACTGCTTCTTTCCATGCAAATCCCCCTCTTTTCCAAGTGACCATGTTCATTGTTTACCCCCCACCCGTATGATTTCTTGGTATAAATACTACTTGTTTCCTTCAACATTTTTCCATCAGGGTCCAGCTCCAAAGTTGAGCTTTTTTCCCCTTCTACTCTTTTCCCAATCTCTTTCATTCTTCTCCACTACCAAAATCAAAGTTATCATCTTTACCAGTAATCAACAAGTAACCATGGCTAAACTACAAGTAAAGCAAGTGTCCTACAGGAGCGGATCATCAAAGAAGAAGAATAACATTTCAAGAAAGTGTGCTTCCTTGATTAAAGAACAACGTGCCCGGATTTACATTCTCCGCCGATGTGCCACTATGCTTCTCTGTTGGTATATTCAAGGGGATGAGTAAGTTCATAGAATGTCAATCCCAAAATCAACTCTACAACTACTACTTCTACTTCAATTAAACATACAACCAAAATAACCATACTCTACTTCGTCTATAGCCTACTACACTTACCTTGTTTCTACTTGTATTATCCACATATGCTTTTCCCTTTTTGGCTCCATCCATCATTTTTTACGTGCTTGACCATGAAAAGGAATCTGCAAGGTCTAGATTTGTTGAAAATATAATTAAGTAAATAAAAAGTGTACTTTCTCTCGATGGTCACACACTTCAACATCACTACTAGCACCTGGTCAATATGGTCCTGTTCGTCTTCTGCAGTTCCTTAAGAGGTCTGCCCAGTTACTCTTGTCTTTTTGATCGTTTACCACTTCACATTTTTACCCAATGGGTGCAAAACTCCATTGGGTTTTTTTGGTACATGAAGAAAGCACAGGAGAGACTTGTAGAGTGTTTTTTGGAGAAACAGGTTAAGAGGGGAAGTTGACAAAGATGGTACTTCCAAGCATATGGTGGACATGAAGTATAAACTGGCGACACTGAATAAAAACAGCTTATTCTATAGAATCTGGAAGGCTGTTTTTTTAAGTTTTACTATATAACAAGTGTATATGTGATTGTAATGCAATCCACAATGTTTTTCCTCAGTTTTCTTGTACTAGTTACTGGGTACGCGCGTTATCAATGAATACGAAGAAGAAAAGTAAGATGATATCGCAATTCATGAAAAAATTGTTCTAATTTTATAACTAAACTTTCATTCTGAAGATTAAGTCTTCGATTTGAGAAGCAAGTATTTGTGTTACTTTTATGTCGAACAATAATACTCTTTTCTTTTCCTACCAAAATATTTGATCTCCTGACATGATAGAATTTCTTAAGAGTTATTTTCTATTTAAAAGAAAATTCTCAAGGAGATATTTTCTTTGTCAAAATAAATAGTTTCTCAATCATCTTCATGGGTACACAAAGACAGTAGCAGGTAAGGCAAAAACATAGCTAGAAGACAATTAAAAATAACTGAAGGTAACACTAGTTAATTATATAATAACATAAGAATCATGACTCATGTTGTCCATGTTGTTTCTTAGTAGGACGCCGATGTTGGCTTTCAAAGAAATAGGGAGCGTGCTACGAGCTTCTGGGTTGCTTGTTCTAGAGTATACCATGGCTTTCTGGTCATATATTGAACTCTAGTCATCTCTTCTTTTCATAGTATTCACCTCCTTTATTCCAATCAAAGACAAGTTCAAACCAACACATGTTTGCAACTAAAGACTTTTTAATGCCTCAACCACTTGAATGATTTTCTTAGGTAGTGTAAACAGTTGAGATCAAAAGATTTGAATAGCAAATAAAACACTGAGCACTGGCTCTATTAGCATAGGAAAGAAATTTAGTAGTCTAACTTGTAATCCTTCCCAACATTTTATCTACGAATGGCTTACACTGGACTGTATCAAACTTATCTATTAGACAGTGTACAAAAAATTTTCAAAAGCCCAAGAAAATTAACTGCAACTTAATATAAAATCGGTGAGTACAATTCTGTGACTTTCTTGATTTTCTCTCCTAAATGTTTGTTATTCGAGGACCTTTTGTAGTGTCTTGCTCGAATTGCTGGATGATGTACTTCGGTGTCTTGAAAAGATCTCGGGAAAGAATTCGGTTGATCACTCCTTAAAGAACTTTGTAGTTGTTGTTGTAGCCTTCTTTAATGCTTGCTTGATCTCTAAAATGTTATGAAACTTCCCTATTTATAGTTGTAAGGAGTAGATCATGTTGCTTGTGACTGGCCAGAACATGTCATTTAGACACTTGGGCGACTTTTGGTTGGATTTGTAATTTGACTGGGATGACACATCATTTTAAGATGTGGCATCATTTTGTTTGTCTTGAATTTTTTTAGGATTTTACGTCATCTTTGACATGTGGCATGAATTTGGGCTCCTAGGTATAGTGGATCTTGGGCTTGAATTTGATAAAATAGACTTACTAATTTGTAAAGTCCAAACTAATTAATCAACCCAAAATAAATATAGATTTAATTCAAATTTTATAAGAATTTAATCTAACAAAATTTATGTTACAGTTGATAAGCGTGCTCTGTTAAGGAAGAAAAGGTTCATGATTTGACTATAAGAAGCAAATTGCAGTTTGAAGAAAGCTAGTGTCCTTTACTTGTGTTAGGAGTGTAGCCGAAGAGATCTGCAGAGCGGTTGAGCCCTGCAAAGAGAGGCTTAAAGCTTAAATAGACCCATTTAGCATGATAATGATGTTTGAACTCCAAAATGGGTTGAACCAACACAAAGCATGGAAACGATATGTAGAACCAACATGAAGATATGTTCAACAACTAATCAATTGATTGCACTCCACTATATTGTGAAAGATATTTATTCGTTTGTTCCTTTTTCTTCTTCTTTTCAAACACTTCGTAAAGCAAATGTATGTCTTCCTAAACTACAACGAATTACCACACAGGTTTTTCCCTGGTGACAAAAAATTTAAAATTACAAATTACAAAGAAAATATAATTGCCTAGCTTATGACCATTACTTCACACATCCTAATATATATAGTTTTTTGCCTTTTCAAATTCAGAATTCATGCATATTGGTCAAATACATGGATTGATTTCATAATAAATTTCAAATTCACAATTCATGCACATTGATCAAATACATGAATGGATTGATTTCATAATAAAAGTTACAATAAGTTCACAGCACCCACTTTTTAGAGATTTTATTTATTAGCTTGCCATTATTTAGGAACACCATTTAGTTAATAACATTACCATATCATTAGTGAAATCTTAGCATGCATATTTCAGATTATTAAAAGACTTAAAATTCTGTGACTTTTGAGTTTTTTAACTTTTGATTTCACACTTTTAATATTTGATATATTATGTTTACTATTTATAATTTAATATTCTATATTCAAATAATTAGATACATTATAATATTTTTATTTAGTGTAAGAGTAAAATGGTAATTCCTCTGTTTTCACTTTTAATGAAGCTTAATAAAGATGGACTTAATTCGACAATCGAAGGGCGTTATGTTTACTACTAGTAATGTAATCTGTGTAATCCATCCGTGGTGATGTGCTAGGATCTTTACTACTAGTTGAGGGTGCCGCGATGGCATCCCTTAATAGAATAAAATGAGGGATTTTACGCTTAATCCGTCTTTTCTAAATCTGAAGAAATTAATTTAGGGGAAGTAGTAACCAATGTATTTTTGGTTTCCATTTTTCTTAGAAGTTTGTTTTAGGAACTTTCATTGGCATGCAGACAGATTAGATAAAAAGTGTCAGTTGGATTGGAAACCAGTTTGGTCATCAACATGGGGCCATTGCTGCTCTAGTCTTATTGACAGATGAGACACTTAGCTCGAGCCAACCTGGTCGCTTCTTATCAAAACAATTGCCCTTTGGCTGTCCTTCTCCCAGGATTACTTTTGTCTCTTCCGCTGCTTTAATGTTGCCAGATAATTGCCAATATGCATTTAAAACACGAGGTTACAGTTCTACTGAAACTCTAGATATTACAAAGCAGATTGTCGACATCCCAGAGCGAGCTTGGTGATTCTTTTTCGTTTACTATAGAAAATCCTCCTCCTGCACATTCTTTTTCAGGAATTGAACAACAAAAGAATGCCATGGGAAGTACATCATTATCATAAACCAAAAATAGGTGACAAACAGTTGCTAATGACTCTTACTACTAATTAGGACCATAACCAGCATTACGCTTCAGACAAATTGGCTTAAAGTTGAGATTTTAACAGCTAGCATGTCTTACACAAGCCTAGTTGTAGTTAGCACATGAATCCAATATTTAAAAAATTGGAGGTCAGCGAGATTTAAACAAAAGCACAAATTCTTACAGGTGTTGGAATATTTGCTATTATGTGTACTTGGATCCTGAGAGATCTCATACGCTGTTTACTTGCTCATGAAAGTCACTCCACTATCAGATTTCACTGGAACATGTAAAAAGGAATCTTCACTTTCCTCTATTCGCCCACTGAAAACTAGTAATTTTTAATTAAAGAAAGTTATATGCCATTTGTCACATACCTTGGATAAAACATAAATAATTTTGTTGGTGCCAAAATAAAGCATTTGTTAGCCTTCTTAGTGCGTACAGTGTTGTTTACATAAAACTAAAGTTATTAGTGTTATTTATTTTTGCATTTAATAGGAATTAAATTAACAGCACTTAACTCATATATAACTAGTTGGGTAGGGTAGATATTGTGGATTCGGATAGTAAATTTCAATGTAGACAGAATCATCAGTAGTGCAAAATAAAAAAGTATAATTCCCAACTTTTGGTTCCTCTATTCCATTTTTAAAGTTGACATTGTCCCTATATCCTATCCGAAATTGATTGGTAAAAGTTTATCCATGTTAAATCAACATTTATAGCACATGAATTATTATCACTTAATTATGTGGTTCATGTGTTATATTCTAATGTCACAAAAATGTGAGGGTAAAGGTGATATGAGTAAATATGAAATGAAACCACAAGTTGATCTATAAATTCCATTTACAAAAGCTACTTATGCCTCTTTTTTTATCAAAATATTCTATATCAAACTCAATATAGTTTTTATTTATTGAACTTGGAAAATAGGGGTATATTGTGAAATGGCTTCCTAGTTTGGGGCTCATATGCCTAGGACCTGCTCGTGGCAATGGCTGAACCAATTTTTCAGTAACTTGCCCTTAGCTTTTTATCCCTCTGCTGATTATGCTGAAATTAGAACATAGCTAATAAATAGTTAAGGTAAATTTGTGCTAATTTGGAAGTTATTTTGTGTGCTATTTCAGTTGACAGGTGGAATTTGGAAGTTATTTTTGAGCGCACTGAAAGCTGAAGTATTTCTTCTCATAGCTTTAACTAGACTGTATGCTGGCTTTCCCTTACTACTTTTTTTTTTTTTTAATTTGCATGATTGCATTATGTTATAGGATTTTTATGTATCTTCTGCACATTCTTACAGATTATTAAGTTGCCCGATGAGAACTTCCATGTCTTATTCCAACAACTAATGCTACTTAAATTTCTAACGTTATCTGTCGTCCTGAAATGAAATGTTAGCCATGAGGCAAAATCCTGAATGGAATTAATTGAGAAAATCGTTCACTATATACACATTTATTCCTATATGTTAACTTCCTATATATAAAAACAAAAGTTCACCTATACCGACATTCACATCTATATCAAATTTATGTGTACCACCGCCTTATTTTGGTGCCAATCTGTTGGATGCTACTCTGCTGAGACAATCAACTACTTCTGCTATAGTTGGCCTTTTGAAAGGATACTGGCTGACACACATGCAGGCAACATCAAGCACCTGAAGCATTTCTTCTTCAAAGCCCTTGTCTCTCAGTATAGGATCAAATATTTCTTCTTGCTTGCCCTCATTTCTCATTTGGTGCACCCATACAACCAATTCCCTTGATATCTTTGGTTTGCTCATATCCACTGGTCTTCTGCCAGCCAGGAGTTCTAACATCACAACTCCAAAACTATAGACATCCCCTCTAAAGGTGGCTATCCATGATTGACTGTATTCAGGTGGGATGTAGCCGAGGGTACCAACCAGTTCAGTGGTCACATGAGTATGGTAAGGAAGAATCAATCTGGACAATCCAAAATCTGCCACGTGTGCTTTGAACTTTTCATCAAGGAGGATGTTACTGGACTTTATGTCACGATGAACAATATGTGGTTCACATATCTGATGCATGTAAGCCAGCCCACAACTTGCCCCCTGTGCAATCTTCAGTCGAGTTGGCCAATCAAGTAGGGATGCTCCATCAGTCTTCTCGTGCAACCAGTAGTCCAGACTTCCATTTTGCATATAGGAATAGAACAGCAACCTACAGCCTTCATGCACACAATAACCTTGAAGAGATACCAAATTCTCATGTTGAGCAGTGGATAAAGCTTTCACCTCTGCTTTAAATTCTCTTTCAATTAAACCCATATCTCCTGAAAGTTTCTTAACAGCCAGTGTAGTTCCATCCGCTAAAGTTGCTTTATAGACCAGACCAAAGCCTCCACAACCAATTATGTTTGCTTGGTTGAAGTTATTTGTGGCTCTCATTATGTCAAAAACAGTGAGATCATTAGTCTGATTCTTATTGGTTGGAAACATAACGAGCATACTGTTATCCTTTCCAATCTCGGCAGACAATCCAGAAGTGGAATTATAGGACACAATTTCCAAGTCATTTTTCTCAGCGTCACCTCTTGGAAGGATCCGCCTCTTGGAGAATATCCAGAATGTTGTGATAATGACTGTGAAGGCAATGCCGAAGGTGATTCCTAGGATAAGTCCAATTAAGATTTTCTTTTTTGCGTTTTTTCTCACTATTGAAGGTTGTGTGGTTGCTGATTTATCAGTGCAAGTGTGCGGCAGTATTTGACCACACAGTGCTGGATTACCTAAGAAGCTAGTGATAGGGAACGTGTCAAACTGCCCTCCCGTTGGAATAGGTCCCTCAAGGTTATTGTGAGCAACACTAAAAGAAGACAAAAAATGAAGACCCTTCAGTGAAGAAGGAATTTCACCTGAGAGGTTGTTCCAAGATAGGTCTAGTTTCTCCAGGTTAGTGAGGTTGGATATTGTTTCTGGAATGTTTCCTGAAAAGTTGTTCTTGCTCAGATCAAGAACATGAATGTACTTCAGCTGGCCAATCTCAGTTGGAATATTGCCATCAAGGTTGTTGTTTCCTATGTAAATAGCTGGTGGCAGGTTTGACAGTAGATTATATTGCTGGTTTGAGGCATTATTTGGCTGAACAAACACTGGCAATTCTAAAGCACGTCTGTTTACTTGATCAGCGGCCTCCTTTGATGCCAGTCTTCGCAGGTGAGTGAGTTCAACTGGAAAGCCTCCATACAGAATATTCTGAGACAAATCCATGTAAAATAGATTCTGTAAAGTCCCTAACCAACCTGGAATTTTGCCTGTGATTTGATTCATAGAAAGGTCTAGAACCTCTAATTTCCCAAGTTTAACCAGCCATGTGGGTATCTGTCCAGTAAAATTACAACCACCTAAACCCAGAATTTGGAGGTTTTGAAAATCTTCAGATATCAAGTTCCCATTATCAGGCAACGTTTCATTATAAAAGTTCATGGTGAGTATTAGTGTGGTAAGATTCTTACAACCCTTAAGGACTTCTATTGCCCCTGAAAAATTGGTTAGGCTGTTATTGGAGAGCGAGAGGAAGGACAGCGACTGTAAAGACATTATGCCTGGCAAGATATCTCCTGTCAGATTGTTAGTAGCCAGACGGATTGCAGTTAATGACCTGCATGAAAAAAGGCTTTGTGGGATGCTTCCAGTGAAGTAGTTATTCCCAAGGTCGATTATGCCAAGTCTACTGAGTTTGGAGAAATTAAGAAGTGAGAGTTCACCTTCCAAGAAGTTAACCCTTAAATTGAGCACAGTGAGATGGGTGCATGTCATCAGAGATGGGGGCACAGTGCCATTTAAATTGTTTATATGGAGGAGCAACTGCTCCAATCTAGAGAGCCTTCCGATATCTTGAGGGATCAAACCTGTCAACTCATTGCCATAGAGTGCGAGGATTCTGAGGTTGACAAGGTTTACAATACTTTCTGGGATGGGTCCAGAAAAGTTATTGCCAGGTAAAGAGATTTCTTCCAGTGTTGACACACTATAAATATCATCAGGAATGGATCCCGAAAGATGGTTGAATCCTGCTCTCAAAGTAACCAAATTGGAGCAACTCCCGAACCCTTGGGGTATGTGGCCCCTGAAGTCATTGGAAGTGAAATCAAGAACTCTGACAGCAGCTGAGTAGCTGCAGATAAAGGAGGGTATTGGACCAGAGAAGCTATTGTTGCTAATATCGAAACTCTCTAAATTAATTGCTGGCTCGAGAAGTGATGATTCGATTGTCCCATTGAAGTGGTTGCTGGAGAGATTTACTGTCTGGATGGGTGATGGCAATCTATCTGATGGCGGCAATCGTCCTGATAAACGGTTATAACTCAAGTCAATGATCCGCAAGCTACTAAATGACTCGAAAAATCCCTCTGGGAGGGGACCGAAAAAGCGATTATGTGACAGGTTGAGTTGAGAGAGCTTGCTCAATTTTGCAATAGCAGGTGTGATGCTTCCAGAAAGGCTTCTTGAGGGAAGCCAGAGGCTGGTCACTCGGCCATCATCATCACAAGCAACGCCTTCCCACAAGGTGCAGCAATCAACAGAAGACAACCAATTGAGAGGAGAAGGAGAAGAAATAGCAACAGAAAATGATAACAAAGAGTCACGATCAAGCTGATTGCAAGAGGCATGACAGATAGTAGCAATATAAGAAAGAAGTAGAACAACTATCACTGTTATTGGGTAGAAAGAGTTATGGTGGGGTAAAGACGAAGAAGAAGAATGGAGGGAAGTGAGGAGCATGGCTGCTCGAAATTGATGATATGCCAGACCAGATTGGTGGCGGCTGTCTTTATTATCCGTGATCAATATATTTGAACAACTAAAGATGAAGAAGAAAGACAGTTGAAGATGCCAAGATACTCCAATCAACCATGTGGGTATTTTTTTTTTGGCAATTCTTTGTCCTGCTGATCGTGCAGACTTTAGTCTAAACCCATGAAGAGGGGAGGGAGAGTGGTTGATGTTGACAAGATGCAATTTTTATGTTGCAAAAGGTGAGGTCTGAATTCTTGAAATAAGGCGTTTACTTTTGGGACGGCTAGATATATGGATGGCTGTGGACTTTTTTTTATTCGATGGATAATTGTATATTTGAAAGCGTGTAATATACGTGGGAAAGAGAGAGACCTTACCATGCTATTCTCCTCACTTCCTCCATATTGAACTACTTTTTTCTCCCAATAGAACTTTTTCTTTCTAATTTTTATGTCCACTTGCACCGAGTAACTGGTTATTACACTCTTTCTATTATGGCTTATTGTGATCTTCAAAAGTAACTTTGCTCCTATCAGCCATTATAGGTTTGCTGCTATCCGATGGCTATGGATAGTAATATTTGGGAGGTGGAAAATGTCTCAGATGATAAAGGACGGGCCTTTAGAGATGGAGGAAGAGTCGCATAGCTATGTTTTTTGTACATCTTTTGGTTCCATTTTCCATTTTTTTTTTGTATGTCTTTTGGTGT
>JBDJHY010000078.1:27537847-27548040 GCA_039654485.1 Withania somnifera
CCTACCGTAGATGTCTAAAGTCCTTATTGTGTGCAGCCTCAGGAAATTCTAGATAGGAGAATGATTAAGAATGAAAATAAGGCAGTCCCTCAAGTCCTGGTACAGTGTTCTCAAGTGCTTAAGAAAGATTTTACCTGGGAGGATTACACTTCTCTTAAGATGAGGTTTCCAAATTTCTTTCCTTGAGGTCAAGGAAATTCTTAATGAAGGGACAGATGATACGAGAATGAAGCAAGGATGTAGAAGAAATGGACTTGAAGCTATGAGGGTAGTACCTGACAGTTAATTTTGTTAGGAATGAGATAACCTTGAAGATGAAAATAATTTATTTCAATCCCTAGAGTATGTAAATAGAAGTTGTAATTGCAGAAGTTGTAATTGCATACTATTATCTAAAGGACGCTTTTGGTCCTTGCATTCTGTTAGTACTGGTACTGTGTTGCCATCTTTTGTTTGTCGTCGCCATGAAGTGTAGCCTATTTAGAATTGTATTGTGTCCTTTTTTCTTCCGTTCAATACAACTATATTTCTTTCTTTCTTTTAGCATAGCTTAGATTAATTATTTTATCTTGTTCCTTTACACTATTCCATCGCTTAACCGATTATTCGCGCATCATTTCCTAATGATGAATTTAACTACATAATACAATAAAATTTTAAAAACTAACGGAAACAAATTTAATTAAGTAAAACACAATAGGAAGCAACCATGGAAACAAGGTGTCGGATAAGATTCCAAGTTATTGCGACTCTAACGACTTATGAACAGCCTAGTTTGCCGACACTTGTGGGCTGTGATTGTTATTGCATGGAGCAATCACAATAACATTCAAACAATATACATCCAAGACTTCCTTCAGCAATGTATAATGCGTCGAATGGGCGTGCGTCATGGGGTTGAGCATTATTAGAAACAAAATCAAGAATTTAAGTGAATCAAAAATAAAATAGTTTTCGGAGCCATCATCTTGAAACATTTTCCTCCGACTATCAAACGTAAAAATATTAACTTTCGAACTATATAAAGAAATCTAAATGGTGAAAAACTGAAAAGAAAAGAATATATGACCCGGGCGGCGGGGGGGGGGGGGTAGGGGAGCAGGTACTACTTTTATACCTTTATTCATACTCTTCCATATCAACTTTGCGATTATTGGGAGATTCATTCACTAAATTTATAGATTCACTCGTACTCGCATACCCCACCCTTTCTCCGCCAATTTAAAAAAAAAAAACAAGACATCTAACGCCCTTGTTTACATCTTAAATGTCACATTCATGATTTTTGTAATGAGAGAGGGAAAGCTTATAAATATTATCCCACAAGATTTTCCATGAGAAAAGTCTCTGCTTATTTCTACAAACCATTACTCCCCAGTTTTATGGTTAAGGTCAGAATAGCCAGCTAAACGCGCAGAATGGATCATGGTGGTAAAGTCAAGTTAGTAGTAGTAGTAGTAATAGAATTGATCAACACAACATTGTTACCAAACTCCGCGTGTTACCCAAAGCTTTTTTAACTTCTTGTTTACCGTGTCTCCATTCTTCACACATGACCTCATCCATCAATTTCCTATATTATACTCCCACACACCGTTCAAAGCCCCTCCCTTTCATTTAAATGAAATACCAAGCTTTTGTCTGTGTGCAAGCACAACATAATAATAATAGTAAACACAAGAATCTTCCAACCAGACAAGAGGGGTATCAATTCTCTGGATAGCAGATTTGTATAGAGCAAAACATAAAGATCAAAATTAAAAAGCAATTGAATGATACAGAATTATGGTTGATAAGAAATTAATCTCGAATCAGTGCCGACAAGGAGTACTACTTGCCTGTCAGGGATACATTTAAAATGATTCCTGTCTCTTTTCCAGCCTTGCAATATACCTTCCCCTCCCTCCTTCCACCAAAAAATTTATGTTTACAAGTATCATCATCTAAAATTAACCAAGCATACAAAATCTATTATAGGTAACTACTATACCTTAACAAAGGGATTCTTCTAAGCAGGCAAAGTATATATATATATAACGTGACAAACAAATATTCAAAAATAGCAGGCTTCACACAAACAAAATAGACAAGATACAGTAGCAGCCTAGTGAAGCCTATAACAGCCCACAAGGAGATGGGCAATGCCGCCCTCCGTAAATTCAGTACTTTTTAGTTAGGCATACTAACAAGGCAAAAACGAGTATTGCTCTGATATCTCATCTGTTCGTAGGGACTAGAGACCTGCAGCTTTCTTGCTAGTAGCATTGATTTTCAGTGTTGGCATGTTCTCTTTGATTTTCTTTTTCTTTTTTCCCATTTACCAAGTTCTGCAACAGTCCTCTCTCTATATCTCTTCGGACAAAGGTAATTTTCTCTTTGGACAAAGAACAAGTTTCCCCCAATTAGCATACAAGATCTTGTCAAAAATGAAACTAAATCTATCTCAAATCACAACATTGCATTGAAGGACTAATTCATTAGGTCTAGAGAAACTTTAGCCCCTACCTATAAAAGCAATTGTTATTGTTCTACCATCTTCACCAAATTTAGCATTGTCAGACACAAATAAATGCACAAAATCACAAAGAAAAAGCCAAATATTGCATCCATCCTTAGGGGAAGAGAGAATTAGGAACTTTCTTTTCTTCACTTTTCATGGTCAATTCAACATCCAAGGATGATTTACAGCTAAATATGTCCATGGCTTAACAAAGACTTCATTTTTGAGATGACAAAACATATATCCAAATATTACCAGATGTGTCATTAATTGAATCTCTGAGTTGGGGCAAACCAATAATTTCTACTTTCCTTTCTCCTGATAAAAGAAGTGTAACACAACAATTGTTGATCAGCTGAAAAATGGAAAGACTCTACCTTTATCATAAATAGCCCCATTTGTCCAATTTCTCTTTCTCCAGAAATAAAAATCCAACCACCCCTTCACCATCCATCTCCATCCATCATCCCCAGTAATAGAGACTAACAACATTAAGATTACACAAAATAAAACCAGAAATTAAAGTAAAACAAAAGAGGAGGGGGGAATTTCTCCGAACCTAAAAACGTCAAGAAGAAGAAGAAAAATGAGGAGGTGGAGGTAACAATTGATGTGCCTGATTACTCAGTGAGGTAGTGGTTGGTAGGGGCATACTACCGGTGTTGGTGGTTGGGCTATTCTGGGTGATGAAGGGGTGGCGCAAGAGCTGCCCCGCCGTCCACCGCCTGGCCGGATCCCTCTGCAAACAGCAGGCAATGAACTCCCTAAACTCCCTGGAAGCTGTGGGCGGTGCCTCAGGAGGCTGCGACATACAAATGGCACACATAAGGCTGGCCCAGTCTCCTCCTCTCGCCACAGAGAAGGGAAACCTTCCCAAGTAGAACTCCAGGATGCTCACCCCAAGACTCCATATGTCTCCAGCATATCCGTCGTACTGTCCGTGATTCAGATCTGTGTTGATTCTCTCAGGACTCATGTAGGCGATGGTTCCAACGGATGAATTGCAAGGATCCATGGTTTGTGCCAGAACTCTCGAGACCCCAAAATCTGCAATCTTTACCTCACGCCTAGAGTTGATTAACAAGTTGGAGGGTTTGATATCTCTGTGAACAATCTTACGCCTGTGGAGGTAATAGAGTCCGGAGAGAACCTGCCGGGTTAGATCCGAGAGAGATGGCTCGTAATGGATATGGATCCCCTCAAGAGAGCCTTTATCCATGAACTCCAGAAGGACTTGGATTTCGCCGTTGTGATCGAACATATCATGACACTTGACGACGTTAGGGTGGTCGACATCACGGAGAATCTCGATCTCACGGCACATCTGGAGTCGGACAGAGTTCTCGTGGTTGCCATAGATAACTTTGAGAGCATAGAGCCTTGAAGTGGGTCGACGTAGAACCTTGTAAACAGTACCTCCTGTGCCACTACCGATGCGATTGAGACGCTCAAGTTCAGAGAAATGTAAAGGGGTAGGTAGAGGGGACGAAGAGGAGGAGGTGGGAGGAAGAGGGAGGGGAACAGCAAGAGTAGGGTCACGTTGGGGAAGAGGAAGAGTCAAATCGGTACGACGACGGGAACGATTCCGTTGGCCGACGGAAGACATGGCGAAGGAAGACGTGGAGTTGGCGGCTGGTTGAGGAGGTCCAATGCGACTATATAGTAATAAATAGAGACAAATGGGGGTTCTGAGCAAGAAAAATCGAGAGAAAGAAAAGTGCAGCCATCCAAAGAGAAATTTCTTGGAATTGAGCAGGAGAAAAGGGTATATGTATTGGGCTGGGGGTTATTTAATTAGGCGCCGGGTAAAATTTCTCATTTCACCAACCTTTTATTTAATCAGGTTTAACATACATTGAAATAAAAACTACACAATTTAAAATTATTTACTTAAATTTGGAATTTGGTAAGCGTAGAAATGTGCCTAAAAGAACACATGAGGACCCACACAAATAACGACACAAGGTAATTAATATTTACTTTAGAGAACTCGAGAACTCCTAAATAGGAGAAGAATCATACAAGTAATATACTGTCATTTATAAGTGGTAGAGTTATGGTAGGATTACCATACTCTGTTACATCAAATCTCGGAAATCAGTAACAACTTCCCTTCTACTAAGGCATCAGAAACATCTATAAAAGCCCTTCAAAGACAAAGGTACGCTCTAAATACTACGACCCGGGGATCATCCTGGGCTCTGTTTTGCAGGTTACGATTGTGGTTCATTGTTATTAGACGGAACATTTACATATTACGGAGCAATCAATGACATATACAATAGAGTTAAGATTCGAGTAAGGATAGTGGTAAAAGACTCAAAACACTCTCCATTTTTATGGGGTTGCATTAGGGATCAACTTTTTGCAAGTTTTATTTGACCTCGTTGATGGATGCATTAACACGACAAATTTGAAGTGAGATGTCATGTTACATGTTTTTTTATAGATGACATAATTCTGATTGTCGAGACTCGCAATAAAATTAATGCTAAATTGAAGATTTTGAGACTGACTTTCAGATTGAAAGGGTATTGAGCAGGACCAAGATAAAATATTTAGAGTGCCACTCCAACATACTGAGCAACACCAGCTTATTGAGGAAACACCTCAAATAGGAGACCGAAAAGGACACGAATTAGGATAAAAAAATAGTAGGTAGCAGAGCATTGTCCTCGTTATCCCTCCATACTAGTAGTTGTAGTATTGCTCTTGTAACTTTTGGTTCTTTAATTTTTATTATTTGTTGTCTTGTAGTTCGATTATTGTATTACTTTATTTATAGTTGCTTCTGACTATTTTTTTCCTTGAGCCGAGGCTATCAAAAACAATCTCTCTACTTCTGAATGCATATCCTGTACACACTCTATCCTCTTCCAAATTTCATTTTGTTTGATAGTATTGAGTATGCCATTATTGTTATTATTGTTGTTGTTTTGTTTCGTACCAAACACACCCATAATTTAACTTATAAAAGGGCAATTGATGTACTAAAACTCCATTTATGCACGAGGTTCGAAAAAGAGTCGGATCACAATAAGTTATTATACAGAATCTTACTCTATATTTTTATAAAAGACTAAATTAATAACTGCTAATCACATGACAATAATTTTATCAATACTGAAGCTTATTCCAACATGTTTGTACCAATAACCTATTTTGTTATTGAAAAATTGAAGATGCAAAAATCCACCCTCTTACATCGTCTCAAAACTTCAAAGCAAAGTTTTCAATTATTTTAGAATTCAGAAGTAATTGATTTGATTGGTTTGATTTATTCTAATTTTGTCAGATTGCATCCTCCGAAGGTTTTTGTCTGACTTTAAACTTGAGGGGGTAGACTTAACTGCTCAATAGTGGATCATTGGAATTTAGTTTGATAATTTGAACCTAAGAAGTCTTTTTCTTAACCTGAAAAACTATCCCAAAATGAAATTATAATTCCCCTGAACAAACAGGTGAAAACTTATCCACACTCAAAAGTTTATACTGTTATAGCTAAGTTATGAATTAAGGTGGGAATATGCAGTGATACAAGTGTAGCTGAAGACTTGTCATATCCTCCCAGCTCATAAGAACAGACGTAATTGACTCATTCTCTTACCTTTTCTTATTGAATAGTCCTTTACAATTCAAATTGATGGATGTTTTAATTAGTCATCTCTTGGAAAAAAAAAAAAAACAACTTTTGGTTTCACTTTGTCTGGAAACAAAACTCACATCCAAATTTAATTTTCATTCTACTAAACCAAGACTCGCATGGGAATCATTTTGTCGCTTCAAATTAGAATAATAAACTAAGAATGATTCAAGGACATGGATAGCAGTTTATCCGTAGTTGCATAGAAAACACAAATATAAAAATGACCCTTCATTTAAATATAAGTGTTGAGCAGGTTATCTATACTTATCGTAATTAAGTTTCAAATAGAAAATCTTTACCAACTCATTTGGCAATTAAGGTTAATGATGGGATCTTCAAAGTCCACAAGTCATATACAATAGACGACGTCAACAAGTTGAGATACGATAACTAGCTTCTCTGGGGAAAGCGTATAATGTTGGCATCTCAAGATACTATACATTGCATTTGCCCAATGCATACATGGAAAACTGCTAATCATCAACACGGTAACATGTAGATGACATCTCTAACCTTTCTTTTATGAAATTGTCCTATTTCAAAAGTACTCCAGCAGCTAATACAATTAAAACTGGTAACTTTGATATCTTGATACTTCCCTGACAATGACTTAGTATTAATAATCTGTACCCCCAAATCATCATTCCAATCTCGGTATTGAGTGAAAAGTTAAAAGAGGAAACAATACTGAATTTTAAGTACCAACTACTCCCATCTCATTCATCATATTGACAAGTTCACAGATGGCCAAATAAGGAGGCTGCTAATATGGTAGCTTTAATTACACCAAATCACATTTATAATAAATTTAGTCAATCATGTCTGACCTGTAATAAAGCCCGCCCATAATTTCTGTAAAATTCGTTGGTTCTTGTGCCTTAGGTACCAATACGAGGAACCGTCATTGAAACAGGTGGACCGTAGGAGTATCTCCACTTTACACAAGCTAAGCACCGTTCAACCTTATGGCTATTCTCCAACGTGCAAAACTTACAAGACCATACCTTTGCTGCCTTTACTTCATTCCCTCTGTCCTTAGGGGTTCCACAAGCTCCACAAAGAAGGGCTAGAGGCTGCAATGGTGAAATGAGTATCATCAGCCGTGGTGGGGGAATTTACAGTCAAAATAGATTATGAGAATGACAAACCCCCATTGGTTGATACGCCTGAAAATGATCTCAAATCTGGCAAGGCGTCATTTGGGCTGGGGCAAAACTTTTAGTCTTTAAGGGACAGTGCCTTGTTGTTCAGATCAAATGGTTGGAACTGAGATACATTTCAAAGAGGACTTATACAACTCCTATGTGGTACAGGAATAACATAAGAAATAAAAGAGCAAGGTTAAAGCCAAAAACATTACCTGATTCAATAAGGTGCATACACAACATTTAGAATCGGTTCCTACAACTGAAATATGACGAGACTCCGGTATCCGTGAAGCTTTGGGGCATTCAGAAGGCCCTTCACTCCCTAACATTTTGGAGCCACACCACAGTTCATCATGTAATTTCCTTTCTGCAGCCATCGCAGCAGCCTGAATTGTCTTGATGCTACCATCACCCTCAAGATGCTTAGTGCCCGGTGGCAAAAGTACTTCCACTCGTGCTCTATTTTCTGCAGCAGCCACTGTTTTCTGCCACAATGATGACAACGGACGTTGATGAGAAAACCCACCCAATCGCTTTCCTGGGAGATCAAATCCTTTTCCACTACCTGTAATTCTTTAGCCATAAGCTCTTCACATTCCTGAAAAGGGATGCAGGAAGAGTTTAACTTAGCAAAAGAAAGACGAAAAGTTCAGCCATATGGGCAAATGCTTCAAAATGTTAAATGGTAAGAACAATTGTCAAGGATAACTCAACTCAGTTACGCTGTTTCTAGGAAGGAATATTTTCGGATAAAAACAATACATATTAGGAGGAGCAACATAAACTGGCCTCATTCAGCCTAATAGTTAAGATGTGTAAGTTGAAAGAAAACCAAAAAAGTGAAAAGAATGAAAGCGGTGCAGACAAAGTAAAGAGTATCTACGCAGACACAACCTTCCTGATTTCGTCCAATAGGTTATAAAAGTCAGCGTTATGTGGACCATATTCATCTTGGCAGAGCTCATGAAGCATGGTGTCAAGAATTTGAGTATAGGGGTAAAAATTCCACTCATTGTTTGGTCGGCGCAATCTAAGCTTAACCTCAGCACCTCCTCCTATATTGAGTCCCAAAAGAGATGGATTAACGGGATATAAATGAAAGCAGAAAACTCATAAAACTTAAGACACATCAGGAAATAAAAAGGCCGAAAGGAAGGATGTCCAGTACCAAAATTCAGAGAGCACCTTAACTTTCCACTTCCTTTTGTATAATATTGCACCTTTTTGCTACAGTTTCAAGAATTTCCCTTGCCTCATCGTCACACACCTTCTTCAAAGGTTTGACTTCCCAGACCTTGTTCAGATCATTAAGATCCATATAGAGTGGTGCTAAACCACAACTGAACTGAAAATATGGAGGAACTGGTGACATCAAATTGAAGTCAAAATAGTCAGATGTCGAGAAAAGGTCATGTGATTATACAGAATCAAATATAGATAAAGTATGAATACGTTAGTAGTAAAAGTGCACTAGAATTCAAGCATATAACTTTTTCTTGGGGTCGACATATACATTTTTTCTTGGAAAACTGTCAGGTATCTTAGTCTGCAGATAAATTAAGAATGGATAAAATAAACACCTAAGAAGTTGTTGGGTATCAGGGATAAGAAAGAATAACTAATCTCATGGGATATCTCAATTGTGGGATAACTTTGTCTATCATACCCCTTGTACGAGACGACCTGATAGGTTTGTGAATCTAAATTTTTACAAATTCAAACAAAACTTATAAGTAAAAAGTTTGATTATCTCAAAAAAAGAACATCTTAAGAGCAGAACTCCTAGCATTATCAGACCCCTATCTCTTACCATTCTTCCGCACATATCCTGCCGTATCACAAAATTGTCACATCGCCAGTTAACTCTATAAGTGGTCGACACTTCCTATTCCTAGTCCTACCATTACCATTATTGTGGAAAGAGTTACCTCCTATCTTATCTATCATGGCTTTCTTAATCCATGACATCGCTTTTCTACTCTTTACATGGAACTTCCTGGGTCTTACTCCCAGGTGTTTGTATCGTCCTTTGCACGTGTAAGAACTCCTCTTCCAACCTTGTATTTCTTTTCTAGTCTTTATCTTTCATTCTCTTAACCCCTTTCCTTTTCACCTTGTGACAGCTTCCTCTTCTCCCTCACACCACCGAGACCATAACTCTTCTCCTCTAACCTTAAATCATCTCTATATCACTCTAGCACCTGGACTACCCCTATTTCTCTCGAGTCTCCCTAGCTTTGGTTCTAATGTGCTTCCTGTTCAATTCCTTTTCTTTTTTTTTTTTATAACCGTAGTGTCCAAGTCAGTTTTTCCACACTCGACTAAATTCACGGGATAATGCCACCTTCCACCACCAAGAGGTACCAACTAACTTTATCCACCAACGCTAGAACAGATGAAAAGAATCACTTAGTGTTTTTTGTCTCCGCTAGTATTTAAACTTGAAACCTTATACCTCATAATTCATTAACTTGCTTCATTAACCATTAAGTCACACCCTTGTGTGTGCTTCCTGTTCAATTTGCTGCACCCATTTTTGAGGATCCTAGTTTACATTTAAGGTTCTGGCATTGCGACTTCCCTATTTGGTAGTATACCACGATACGGAGGTGGTATCCTTACATATTTTATTAGACATCTCACATGATATGTAACATTTGATAAAATAAGGAGAAGTTCAATCTAATTTTACTAGATACAAGTATGTCTAAAGACCCTGAGTGTCTATCTATACACACAAAAAGCTATAGAGTACTCTAAAACCCCCTTCATACATAATCTTCCATCTTGATGTATCAAGTATAAGGGGATTCAGTTGATAGATGATGATTGCTGAACTTTTATTTATGAAGATAGATGGCAATATTAATTATGAATAGTCATTTCATAGAACTCTGTG
>JBDJHY010000078.1:27559742-27571487 GCA_039654485.1 Withania somnifera
AAAATAATGTTGCAGTCATTCCTTCGCAGCATATTAATGTTTTAATAGAAGAATAAAACTATACTAATATTTATATAAATGTTTTGGGTGAACAAATTATATCTCTTCATAGTAGAATATGTAAAATAATAGTAGTAGCAAAAGATAAATAGTAATTAATAATTCCTATTAATAATATAATAAATAAGGAATATTAGTAAGATAATTACCATCAATGTAGTAACAACCGTTGAGGGAATCATGCCCCACTGTTAAGGAAATCATACCCCACTAATAAGGCAACAACAGCTACAAAGAAAGTGACAATAATCACAGCGGAGGTTACTCCCCATTTACAGCACCTACTAATGTGGTTGTTAAAAGAACTAGTTATAAAAGTCCAAGCAAAGGAAAGGCAAAGGTACGCTCATTTTACTACTCGCAAAATACTATTGATATTCTCTGTCAAAGCTTTTACTAACTTAAGCATCAGAGATCTATCTCGGGGCCCACCCTGGGCTCTGTTTTGCAAGCACCTCTTCATTATTCATTGTGGTTGCCAATTACTATAGGGTATATTTTCTAGTAAGTTTTATTGGAGATCTTTTGGAATTCATCAATTGGTGTCGTCTGTGGGGATCTAAGTAGGTTCCTGCTTTAAAATATAGAAATTCAAAACATCTGAAAAAATGGTTAACACTAGGAGAAAAAATGCAAGAGGGGCAGGTCGGGGCGAATGGACCATGTCATGCAGTGGTTCTAGATGAGGTGGAAGAGGCCAAGGTAAGGTACAGGAAACCCAAGGGCCCACTCCTCATCCCGGCCCGTGAAAGTAACAGGGCCATACATTAACAATCGTCCAGCCCACCGCAACGAAAAAGTTCACCTAGGAGCACCAAACTATGTTTCAGCAATGGTGTGATGCTCATTCCGAGATGAGAGTCCAGGAGAATACTCAACTAATTCACGCATGAGATCAGGAACAGGAGGAGGGACTGCCTTAAAGTTCAACTGAATCAATCAACTCTCGTTCTAGCGATGAGAATCCTCGTCATAAAAAATGAAAGAGGATAAAGTTAGGGGAGAGACGTCAATATCGTAACCCTCATGAAAATCGGAGCCCATTCTGAGATCATAGTGAAAGAGTTGGCCCCAGCAATGCTCCCCAAAAGAATTTCATCAAAACTGAATCGGATAGAATTTTGGGAATCGACGAGGCGGGGTACTTAATTACCCTATCTCAAGAAAAATAATGGACACTCCCTTACCTAAGGATTTCAAATCATGTAGGGTAAAACCTTATGATGGGAGCACAGACCCAAGTGATTTCTTGTCCTACTTGAAGTTCCAAATGGTGAATCGCCAATGCAATAGGGAACACATGTGCAGGGTGTTCCCAAAATTCCTAGTGGAAAAAGCTAGGATTTAGTTCAATGACCTGCCAAGGAGCAACATCACCTCGTTTCACCAGATGGCTGAGTTATTTTACGCCACTTCTCTAAAGAGAACAAGGTGGTGAAAAACTCAGCCAACCTCCTAGACGTCAAACAAATGAGGGATTAGGCCATAAGACTGTTCTTGAAGCACTTCACAGAAGAAAGCCTGCACATAGAGCACAAGAAGGATGAACTTGTCATCTCAAATTTCTTAAGCAGACTTCAGCCCGATTACCTCTATACCGAACTGAAGAGAAATTCGTCATAGAAAGAACAGGAGTTGTTCAAGGTGGTGAGAAACTTTTCCACAGCAAATAAAGCCAACAGGAAGAAGCAGGAAGGCAACAGCTTGGATAGGAAATACAGGGATGATAGAATCCCTAAAAAGAAAGTCTTTCATAGCCAGCACCAGGGGCGAAGTGGACCAAAGTTCCCTGAAGGTGCCCTTACCCCTCTGATGAAGTAGAGGCCCGAGATCCTGGCACTTTACAAAGAAGTACTAAGGCCACCTCAAGCATTGCAGGCTCCACCACATAAATGATCTTGGAACCTGAGGTGCCACTTCCATAATGATCTCGGTCACCAGATTGAGCTAAGGATCTCATCAAAGAGATCGATGAGTGTGTCAAACAAGGTGTGCTGGCATAGTACACTACTGCCGCCATAAGTTTCTCACAAGGTCATGGACAAGGTGGTCGATGAATCTATCAGCCCTAGGGAGGGAGAGAATTTGACTCGGGCAGCTGAGGTCATGGCCTGCACTATAGGAGGTGGGAGACTCCATAGAACTAGCATTCCTAGTACCCCACCCAGGTATACTCAGGTCAAATAAGTTATTCAATCCAAATCATATTCCTATTGGCCCCAGCCAGTAGTATGGAAATGGAGCCCCTGCACCAGCTTTACCCCCTTCTCAGAAACAAAACAATAATGTCATGAGGTAATATATGCAATATTCATTGGGCCCCCAAAAGGGATTCCGCAAGATTCTTTAAAGGCAGACGCGAGAAGGCTACCCCTGTAGGAACCTCTCCATAAGCAATTCAATTCAAGAGAAGACATCATTTTTTTGAAGAAGTTTCCATCCCAAGAGCGATGCTTCACGTTGATGCCTTGGTGATAAACATAATCCTGACAAATAAAATAGTGTGTCGAGTATATATGGATAATGGTGCTGCTGTTAGCATCATCTTCTCAACATGCTTTGATCAACTCGAAACTAATCAAAGTAGTTTGTGATAGATCAGCCAATCGCTTCAGACTTTTACTTAGGGAGAGGTGATTCCAGAGGGAACCATCTGGTTACTAGTGACTATATGGGAATAGCCTAGGAAGAAAACTATGATGGTCAAGTTCTATGTGATCAATACACCCTCTCCCTGCATGTTATTCTAGAACGGGGATTGGATAAAACTGTCCAAGGTAGTTTATTCATCATACCACCTCATGATGAAGTTTCCTATTGAGCATGGGATAGCCTCTGTCTGAGGTGACCAACAACTTTCACAAGAGTGCATGAGAATTGCGCTAAAAATGAAAGCACTTGAGGTGAACAAATAATAGCTACAAAACACTTGTCCTCAGCCTAGTGGAGAATCCCTGTCAACCCATCCAGGGATGCAGATGACAAAGTATTGGAGGTCATATTAGACCCTAATTTTCCTAAAATAAAAGTCAAGGTGGGTTATTGTGGAACTCAGCCCTCCATCAGGGTATCATATCTTTACTCCAAGAGTTTAAGGATGTCTTCTCCTTATCCCCTTTGGACATGACAGGATTTCCACCTGAGGTGATCTTTCATAGGTTAAATGTGGATCCACAAATAAATCCTATGCAACAGAGAAAGGTAAAATTTTCACTTGAAAGAAAATAGGTAATCCGAGCAGAAGTTGATAGAGTAATGGTTGTTTTTATCCTCTTTGAGGTCAAGTATCCGATCTAGGTTGCCAATATGGTTATGGTGAATAAGGAAAGGGGATCGAGAATGTGTGTAGACTATACAGATTTGAACAAGTATTACCCTAAGGATTGCTACCCCTTTCAAGTCATTGACTAGAAGGTAGAAGTCGTCTCAGGGTATGAGCTCTTGAGCTTTTTTGACATGTACAAAGGCTACCACCAAGTTCTCAGGGATGAGGTGGATGCTCCCAATACTTCCTTAATTATAGACTAGGGGATATTTGCCTACAAGAAGATGACTTTTGGTTCGAAGAGTGCTGGAGCCACATACCAAAGGCTAGTGGACAAAGTGTTCAAAAAATGAATCAGCAGTGTGGTGAAAGTCTATGTGGACTACATAGACATGAAAAGCAAGGTCCTGGGCACGATATTAAAAGACTATGAAGAGGTCCTTCAACTCTTGAGGCATACCGGCTAAAGCTGAATCAAGAGAAGTGTACTTTTGAAGTCATGTCAGGGAAGTTTTTCGGATATATTGTATCCAAGAAGGGATTGAGTGTAAACCCTTCAAACGTAAGAGCTATGGGTGACATGAAATCACTGAAGTGCCTGAAGGATGTGCAAAAACTGACGGGGTGCTTGGCCACCCTAAGACACTTCATATCCAAATAAACTGAAAAGTAATTGCCCTTCTTCCGCATCCTAAAAAAAGGACAAGAATTTCCAATGGACAGATGAATGTGAAAAGTCCTTTGAGGACATCTGCACTAGCTATACCAAAGCCAGGAGAGACCTTATACCTCTACATGGTGGCAGAAGGTGAAGCGGTAAACACCGTTCTTGTCAAGGAAGAATGGGGAGCTCAAAATCCAGTATATGTCATTAGTCGAGCTCTGTATGAAGCCAAAACGAGATACTTTCCCACCGAGAAGAATATTCTAGCACTGATAATAGATTCTCAGTGACTTAGTCCCTACTTCCAAGCACACCCCATCTGTGTGCTAACAGATGTGCCCCTGAAGTAGGTACTGTTGAAGCAAGAAACGTTAGGGTGGCTGATAAAGTGGGAAGTCGATCTCGGGGAACATGAAATTGATTTTCGACCTTAAAAATACATAAAATTCCAAGCTATGGCATGGTAGAGATGCATCAATCTACCTCAGAAAGGATAGAACCTCCCGTGCAAGAAGCCGAGATAGACAAGGAACCAAGGGATACTTCATCGTGGATGTAGATAGAGCCTCCAATAAAGATGGTAGCGGGATTGGAATCCTCTTCAAAAGTCCTGGGGTAATTGAGATGTCATACGCATTTCGTTTTACTTGTAAAATGACAAAAAATTAGGTGGTGTATAAAGCACTTATTGTTGGATTAAGCCTAACTCAGAAAATGAAGATAAGGTTACTCTCTGTCTTCAGTGATTCCCAAATTATGGTTAATCAAGTGAAAGGTGCGTACGACACCAAGGATACCTAGCTGAAGAAATACCTTGAATTAGTAAAGGGATTACAGAGAGAATTCTCTTATTTCAAAATAACCAAGGTTCCCAGAGGAGAAAATACCAGAACCGATGCACTCAACAAATTGGCATACTCCCAATGAGCGGAGAAGGGTTGCAAGGTATTAATTGAAGAGGTTCACAACCCAAGTATACACGAGATCAAAGTATATATTTTGGAGGAGGTGGATGACAACTGAATGACCCCGATAGTAAAATACCTCACCTCACCGCCTGAGGTGAGAAAACTCCGGCTCAAAACACCCAGGTATGTGTTGGAAAATGGAATCCTTTATAAGAGGTCCTTTAATATCCTCTTCTAAGGTATGTGGGGAAAGTTCAGGCTAATTATATAATACAGGAAATCCACGAGGCCTCATGTTCCACTTAAGTACAAGGGGATTGTAAAAAAAGATCCTGAGATAGGGCTATTACTGGCCTACTTTATTCTAGGAGAAACGTGACTTTGTCCAGAAGTATCTGAAGTGCCAATTCCATGCTCCAATATCTCGGAGGCCTCAAATTGAATTAATCTCAGTGCAGAGTTCCTGGCCTTTTGCCCAATGAGAAGTTGACATCATGGGGCCATTTCCTGAAGCTCCAGAAGACTGAAGTTTCTAGTGGTAGACGTAGACTACTTTACTAAATAAGTAGAGGCAGAACCCTCAGCCACAATCATAGGAAAAAAGATTCTAAACTTCGTATGGAAAAATATCGTTTGCTGGTTTGGGATACCAAAGAAAATCAATTAAAAAAATAAATAGTTTACAGAAGAACCATTCAAATCATGATGTGAAAAGATGAAAATGACACAACAATTCACCTTAGTGGCATACCCTCGGGTGAATGGGCAAGTTGAGGTCACTAACAAGACATGCTACAAGGCTTGAAAACAAAGCTAGACAAGGCTAAGCTAGATTGGGTAGAAAACCTACCTAATGTCCTATGTGCATATAGGAAATACCTAAGAACACCTAACGGAGAAACCTCATTCAGCCTTACGTATGGAACTGAAGTAGTGATCCCAACCGAGATAGGGGTTCCCAGCCCGAGTTCATTAGACTATGTTCAATAAGAAAATAAAAAAGAGCTCAGGTGGAATCTTAACCTCCTGGAGGAGAGAAGAAATATGGCAGCTATTACTAAGGAAAGATATAAAAAAGTTATGGCCAAATACTATAATGATAGGGTAAAAAAATACCCAATTCATTCTAGGTCAACTGGTCCTGAGATGAAAAGAAGCAAGCCAAGCTAAAAAGACAGGAAAGCTTGAGGCAAACTTGGAAGGCCCTTATATGGTAATCGAAGCTTTCAACTCAGGCAACCAAAAGTTGGCAAGACTATATGGTACCGAAGTACCCAGAACCTACCATATAAGTTATTTATGAAGATATTATTAATAATATTTAAAGTTTCTCTTGATTACAATTATGTATACTTCTTATGATCATACTTTATTACCTATAAGTGCTTATGTATGTTATTAACTTGTCTAAAAAGCATGGGGAAAACCCTATCCTAAAGAAGGCCATACAATAAAAACCGAGTTAAACTTGTTGACCACCCCAAGATCAGTTTGGGCATACCGTCGCAAGTCATGAACCTCAAGGAGAACCCTGAGATTGTTTTGTCTAAAAGCACCTAGAATCCTAAATTAAATCCACCTTGGGGACCACCCTATGATCGTTTTAGTTAAGTACCATTCATTATGCATTAAATCGACTTGAGACATGAGAGCTCAGTTTGGAAGAATGTTGTAAAATTATAAATCGACCTCGTCAAAGAGAGATCAGTTTGGTAGAGCCCCATAATATAAAAAGTAAATCGACCTCGTCAAAGAGAGATTGGTTTAATAGAGTGCTGCAATATAAAAATGTAAATTACCTCATCAAAGAGAGTTCGGTTCGGCAGAGCGCCACAATATAAAAAACTAAATCAACCTCATCAAAGGGAGTTCAGTTTGTCCAAGTGTTGCATAACCACTAATAAGGGAAGTTACATAAAACTAATGTAAAAACATGAAACGAAAACAAGAATATAATATACCATGAGTATACAAGGAAAAGTCATTTTAATTAAAGTTGTACAAACATTTACATAAGAATATTTCTACCTATCAAAGTATACTGACACATTGTAAAGAGAACTAATCTAACACTGATGATCTCATCGAGATCGAGTTAGTCTACTATGACCTGTTCCTTCCAACACAGTATGATCCTCGAGGGGGAAGCTAAAGGAAGGTTTCGTTGGCTTGAACTGGCTTAAGAGTTAAGATGGAAGTGCTGAGGTGACTTCTTCACGTCCTCATACATAGCCAGGACATGGTCTATAATGGTCCTATTCTTTTGATAGAAAGAGGACCCTTCCCGGTACATTGTGGCTATACTGGTGAGGATGGTGGTAAACTCGTTAACTCGCTCCTCTACCTCTTCTAAGGTAATCAATCCTCTTTCAATCAATACTATCTTCTCTTATTCGCATACTTGACCTCAGAGGCAACTCACCTCGGCCTCTCGGTGGTCAAAGTCAATTCGATTTTGAGTTGCTTTAGCCTTCCAATAAGCAACTAATCTCTCAGAATTATCCACAAGCGCACGGATATCCCCCAATATGTTTTTAACCTTACATGATAGTTTAGCATTCTCCTCTCTAAGGTGATTCATCTTTTCGCTGCAGACCCTCAGCTTATTTACGAGGACTTGAAATTCACCATTCTGGGATAATCGAGTTTGGAAGTATCTAATGAACTCGTTCTTGTAATGGAGCTCCTTATTCCTCTCATGAAGGAGCCTCCTAAGGAAAAGTTTTCCCTTTGAACTTGTTCAAGTGTATAAGGGATAATTTACTGAAAATAAAGAATGAAAATATTAGAAGTGGTAGAAAGTACGAAGTGAATTGAAAAAAACTTTCATTGTATTGATAAAGGAATAATAGGCCAAAGTTCTTACAAAGAGAAGGAAAACGAAAAAGTTAAAGAGGCCCAAGATTCTAATCATTTTCCCTGACTTTCTCAACGGATGCCTTGAACAGGGTCACATCTAATCTATATTTTAATTGTTGTCGGGGTTGTCAGTACCTTAAACCACTACATCATCGACTGGATACCTCCCCATCGCTGTTATTTTAACGATGTGACCCTGTTCAAGGCAAAAATTAGTGCCTTTAACCCAGGTGCTGAGGTCATTTAGCTGGTACCTTATGAGAAGGTTGCCTAAGGGACCCAAGGTAATTAGAAGTCTACACTTCCGAGGTGGATGCATCAGTTTGCTTTTCCTAACTGACCTGTTTTTGTATTTTTTCAGTTGTTCACATAAGTCTTGGAAAGAAAAACCAACCTTCAAGCTCGTCAGCCGAGCTTGGCAAGGAGGAAACTACTCCTAGTCCCCTCCACATAACCGAAGTGCTTGACAAGGGTGCCTCTCCTTAGGTGGGCCGAAAGAAGAGAATTTCAGCTCAGGAATCTGTGCCTAAGAGGAACACGTCTTCTATGCTTTATCCTTCTGAGGATATGTCTTCATACGATCTCAGCAATGTAAGTATCGTTGAATCTAGTTGAACCCCTATTTGACTCTTCTTCCTATTATAATGTTTCCCTTTCTAAAGGTTTTGTCAAAGGAGACCACTGCATGAATGAGCCAGGACACTGAGGAGCTCAGTAGAAGGAATTAGAGATATAGTTGAAAGCCTCTAAAAAGATGAGATTCTAATCATTTTCCCTGACTCTATTTTACCCGAAAACACTATATTTAATCTTATCCTGATTCCAGTATGGGGAAAAAAGTAGTATACTTTAAAAAAGAAGAATTTTTCCTTCTAACCAACAATTATGGAAGGGGTTAGAATTTTAAAATTGTGGTGGGGGCTAAAACAATACCACCCCTTTGAAGGTCCTGAACTTTTTTTACAGTAAAAAATTATTTAAAAAAAATTATAGTGGTGTGCATGGTGTTGGGCGCCAATTGCTAAAGATTCAAATCAAAAGAGGTTAATACTCTAGTTAATAAAGAAAAGAGGGGAAAGCGTAACCCAAAAACAATGTATTCTAAATACATAGAGCAATACCCCAAATGGGACAAGTAAGCCCTATCACAGGGGCAAGGAAGGGTAAATTCTAAACTAGAGGGAAAACGGCGTTCCCTCAGAAAAGGTAGCAAAAAGTCTATTGTAAGACTACTTGGAACCTTTGGAAACCAACAAATCATGGCCCTCAAAGGAGTGGAGGGATGGAGTCAGAGATTAGAGGTTAGTGGTATCACTACCTACACAATATGCCTCTACCTTATATGTGCTAGAAGAAGGAGAACAAGAAGG
The DNA here is from genome assembly GCA_039654485.1 of Withania somnifera. NCBI lineage: Eukaryota > Viridiplantae > Streptophyta > Magnoliopsida > Solanales > Solanaceae > Withania > Withania somnifera. The sequence continues at coordinate 27,568,869 of JBDJHY010000078.1, forward strand.
AAAGCACATACTTACTGATGTTCAAGAAGTAGAAAGGTTGAAAATAAGAGGGACTTTGAAAAAAATTAAATCAAGAAGATGAACAAAAGGTGTAAAAAACAAGAAGAAACATATATGAAGGGATAACTTAGAATTCCAAAGGTCTATAAATAAAAAGATAATTATAGAAAGGGGGAGATGAAATGGTGGTACAATAAAAAATGCATTTCCCCCAGGTAAAAAGTACCTAACACGACACGTCCATTACAGGATTATGACGTGTGTGCATCCATTATAGGATTGCAACACATGGATGGCAAAAGTGGGGGAAACAATGTTATGGAAATGAAGAAGCGGGAAAAATGGATGACATGTAAAACTTCCCATCCATGTTATTTTGTAAAAAAATACCCAAAGTAATGCGCTCACTTCAGCTCAGATAGGATACGAAGAGACAAAAAACACTTTGCTTAAAAGCGAGGATCATAACGACCTCGGACGATATGACTTCGGTCCAACCAACCACCTCAACCATAAGTTTGTTGATATAAAAACTAACGATAATATAGTTCACCTCAGCATAAGCTATCTCAGCACACCTATGATTTTAATAAGGGACCTCGGCAAGACAGTCGAGGTGAATCATTAAGCTCAGTCCATACACTTTGGCTTTATAAATGACCTCGGTGAAAGACCTCATAGGCATACAACTGATCTCTGCTCTACAATTTCAGCTGAGTGGCACAAACACACACTTTGACTCCCAGAGGGGGGGACTACTGTAGGTAACGGTAGTAGCAAAAGATTAATAGTAATTAATAATATAATAAATGTGGAATAATGGTAAGATAATTACCATCAATGTGGTAACAACCGTTGAGAGAATACGCCCCATCGTTGAGGGAATCATGCCCACTAATAAGGCAACAACGGTACAAGGAAAATGACAAAAACCACTGCGGAGGTTACTCCCATTTACAACACCCACCAATGTGGCTGTTACAAGAGCTAGTTATAAAAGTCCAAACAAATGAGAGGAAAAAGTACGCTCATTTTACTATTCTAAAAATACTATTGATATTTTCTCCCAAAGCTTTTACTAATTTAAGCATCGAAGATCTATCCCGCGGACTACCTGAACTCTGTTTTGCAGGCACATCTTCCAAACTCATTGTTATTGTCAGTTGCTGTAGGATAGATTTTCTAGTAAATTTTATTGGTAATCTTTTGAGATTAGTTAGCAACTATAATATAATAATATAACTAGTGTAATTGGATAATAGGTCTTAATTGTTTAGTAAACGGGAATTTGATGGGATAGATATGTGGGATTGTGCCTAAGTGATGAAGAAGGGGTTGGGGCCCGTTATAACTGCAAACAAATGGTCTCTCTCTCTCTGTTACGTATATTCAACTGAAATTCCCACCAAAAAAACACTGCTCTCCTCTCTACTTTCAGTAACCACCACCCACCGCGCTAGCTCCCCCTCCTTTCTCTCCAAAAGTAGCCTTGTTTCCTAGCCGACAAACATGGCAAAATCTTGGACTTTTTACGGCTCATATTTCATCTTCTTCACCATCCTTATTTCGTTGGACTCTTATTCGAGTATGATGCCCAATTTCTGTGCATTTAAATTTGATTACAGTTCCAGAATCTGACGATTTCTTTTTGTTTTACAGGTCCCACTTATATGAGCTTCGTATTCAATGCCACGGAGTTCCCATCCGAAGACTATTATGACTACATCGTCGTGGGAGGTGGCACCGCCGGTTGTCCATTGGCGGCGACGTTATCCGACAAGTACCGAGTTCTGCTCCTTGAAAGAGGGGTTGTTCCATATGGAAGGCCGAATTTGATAACCCAACAAGGCTTTCTCACTGTACTCACCGATGTTGATATTTCGATTCCCCCGCCCAAACTTTCATATCTGAAGAGGGAGTTCCAAATGCCCGAGGCCGCATTCTTGGTGGTAGTAGTGGAATTAATGCCGGTTTTTACAGTAGAGCTGATCAAGATTTCTACACTAGCTCGAGAATTAACTGGGACTTAAAAGTTGTAAATCAATCTTATGAATGGGTTGAGAAGGCCATTGTGTTTAGGCCCGAACTCAAGAGTTGGCAGTCGGCTGTGAGGGATGGATTAGTGGAGGCTGGTATTGATCTCTTCAATGGCTTCAGTTTGGATCATGTTATTGGTACCAAGATTGGTGGCTCCACCTTTGATAGATCTGGCCGCAGACATAGTGCTGTTGATCTTCTCAGATATGCAAATCCTTCAAATATTCAGGTGGCCGTGTATGCTAGTATGGAGAGAATTCTGCTAGCTCCATCCCCACATTATTCTTCGTCTAAGCAGGCTGCTATTGGTGTGGTTTTTCGAGACCAATCAGGGCCCTATCACCATGCCATGGTACGTGGAAAAGGTGAAGTTTTAGTATCTGCAGGAGCTCTTGGTAGCCCACAGTTGCTACTCTTGAGTGGTGTTGGTCCAAGGCCGTACCTCTTTACATGGGGTATACCAGTTGCTCACCATTTACCTTATGTAGGGAAGTTTCTGTTTGATAATCCAAAAAATGGCATCACAATTGTGCCACCCATGCCGTTGAAGCACTCTTTGATTCAAGTTGTCGGGATCACTAA
>JBDJHY010000078.1:27607425-27617610 GCA_039654485.1 Withania somnifera
GGAGTCCTTAATTGCAGTAAATGTCAATTATTATTACCGTTATTTAAGTGGGCCTCTGCTGTTGGGCCCACCGCTTGAGCCTTCGCTTGGGCCATACCTCTACATCGAGCAAGTATAGGTAGTCACGACTCATTGAGCTTTTGTCGCATAAGAACCAGTACGTACTACCATGTCCACAGAGATTAAATTGGCATAGACAAATCATGCACTAGACTCCATTTCTCTGAACTGACTACATTCATGTTTTCTAACCATTTCTGGTTTCCTTGTCAGACACGCGTCAGTGTCTAGAATTGCCAAACTCAAAGATTATCTTCAAATGCTAGAGCTTAATTTGTTGAGATTTTCACCTCGTGAACTAATTTTTATCTTTTATTTCTTTCGTGATCTGTACACAGAATCAAGCAAGTTGAAGTGTCCCTTGTTCAGGACTTCTAAAATGGTCCTAGGTTAGAGATATAAAAGCAACTACGCAGGACTTTTGGTGATTCTGGTGCTAACATCAAGTTTAAGTCAGTTCGACACCTATGTAGGAATGGCTGGGCTGGGCTGGGCTGGGTGGGTTGAGCGTTGACTAAAAAAGTTTTCAACCGCCCTGTTGCCATCCCTACACCCATGTTACCTGTGCAGCTGCTCCGGCTTAATACAACCGACCTCAAATGGAGAATGTGGGTACCAAACTGCTTCATGATGCCGCTGAAACTTCTGAGAAAATCAAAAGAGCGACCATACATGTAACCGCTACTATAATTAGGAGTACATCTGGTTCAAACGTAAATGGATGAACATGCATTAGCATAATTGATCATATTACATAATAATTTGACTGTCATCGCATCATTAAGGCTTAATCCGGATAGAAGGAAGAGAACTTCACAGATCAATAATTTCGGACCAATTAAGATGCAACGAATCAAGACCTGTTCCCCTGGATAACAGAAGCTTCCATCTTCGGTTCCGTTGGCATCATATTACCAATTTCCTTTGGAACTGGATTGTAAGGCAACATGTAGAAGAGACGAAGAGCCTTTGGATTCTAGATCAAATAAGAAAATCAAGATATACAAACTCCGAATACTTGCCTACAAAGAATTTCCTAAACTCGCTATCATCCAGCACAATCTACAAATTTGCCAACAAAAACAAAAAGAAAAAAGAAAGAAAACTTATAAAATGGAAGAGGAGAGAAGCTTTCTATCAACACATTAGCTAACCAAGTCGAGATCCAACCACTCATCCCATATTTTACAGCAGTAAAATTAGTTATACATCAACAACTCCCATGAGATCTGACCGAGGACATAGATTGGGCTGAGACAGAGGCAGTTGGACTATTCAGATCCCTTTCACCATTAGCAACTTTGGGCTTTCCAGTCAGCCTCTCCATAGCATCTTGAGCAATCTCGGTAAACCAATCATCATCAGGGAGAACACTGCATCAATGTCCACAGTTAAGCTAAAGAATTAAAAAATCATTTAGATGTACAATCTATATAGGATTCACTTTGTAAGTACAAACATAAATTGAAGCAGCAACCACAATGCAACGCTATATACAGCAAATCATAGCATTAATATACACAAATAGAGATTATTTATTCTTAGGTTCCAAACAAGACCGACACCTTAATGCATTGCAAATGTAAATGGTAAAAATGAAATTCGGTAAAATGAAGGGACTACCTATATGGATCCATCCCTGTTGCACCAAATGCTGACATTGCTTTAGAGATTAAGTCATTGACAACCCGAAGCAAATTTCTAGATAAGTATCGTCCTTGCGAAGCAAAGCATGTGACAAACTTCATATCCAAATAGAACTACAAAAAATTCAATGTAAACACTAAGTCACAAACGTATTGGCAGTGGAGAGAAAAAACAAGATAAGTGGATAGCAGTAATTACAAACCTATTTCTCAAAAAAGAAAAAAAGTAATTACAAACCTGCTGAAGACCAAGTTGACCCAGTGGCCTTGGTCCTTCCTCTATGTCATCCCAAAAGCTCTGATCTTGTGAAAGCCACAAGATGACAGTTTCAGTAAGCCTCATCAACAACAATATTGCAAATCTTTCCCTTCCAACAAACATATCAGAAGCTATGGCAGCCATTCTGTTTAGTTTGACATAAAGTTCCTGGAAAATCAAAATATGCATAGATTAACCATAAACAATTGATCATGTATAAACATGTCAACCACTAAAAGTTTGAGAAAAACCAAACCATATGCATCAATTAAGTTGAAACGATTCCAAACAAAAGACAAACAGGCACTAGGAAAAAGTGGTGCTCATATCACAACAGCTTAGATTACTTGGTTGTTAATGATAAGCAACAAGAAAACCAAATCTCAGCTCTTACATTGTTGGCTTAGTGCTAATAATGAAGTATCTACACATATGAAGGTCTAAGCTCTAATTGTAATTTCTAGTGTTAATGATTAAGTATCAAAAAAATGCACATGTTTGCTAATAGGCAAGTGCAAATTCCATGTTGCAGCAACTAACACATAATAACGACATCAATATTTCAGCAGACTTCGTACTTCAACAACAGAATGACTCAAAAGTGCTAGCAATGAAAACTAAGGAAGAGAAACTGCACCTGGAATATTAGAGAAGGGAACCATTCTATCTCGTCTGGATTCCCCTCCATATTTATATAAATTTCTGCAGTGAGATGGCTGTCCTCTTCCTCAGTGAAAATAAGATCCAGAGCATGTTGCTGACAAAAGCTATCCTTTAATCGGTCAACTAAGTTCACCAGACGCTTCTTCCATTCCCTTTGCTCAGGATGACGGTTTTGCCTATCTGAAGCTCTTCTTTGATGTTCATCCTTGTGATTAGCCAAGGGAGCAAGCTTCATAGCTGCACGCGGCAGGAGTTCGTCTGCCAATAAAGATGCATTTGCAAGCAAAGCAATTTGTTGAGTTTCAGTCTCGGCCAATCGTTTATTCCCTGAATCTTCAAAGCTGCCTTCCTCCTCCATGGATCCAGGTAATGCTCTTATAAGTGTGTTCACATAAGTACTAAACACTTGAAATAGACCTTCCAAAGCTTTCCCTCCCAACTGCATACTAAGCAATGGTCCCACATCCTCAAAGAAATCCTAGATAAGCAGTAAGAAAGTAGCAAAACAATTAAGTAAAAGACATCAGGGCCATTTGCAACATCATACACAAAATGATTTCTTAAGAACATTGCATGCATATTTCATGCTGCGTAGAGAAAGAAACCTGGTAAGTAATAATTGACACTCACGTACACTGTAACAAATCAAAATAATTTAAAAAACAATGTTACAATATAACCCGGAGAAAGATCTAGCTAACAATTTGTGTTGACCATCTACAGCCAAGAAGCAGCCAAAGTTGAGAAAGGAACATAAACAGGACAGGTTATAATATACAAGGTTTAAGTAATTCGGATCTATATTCTGGGGATGGTAAGAGGAGAAACAAGCTCTTACAAAATTTCATGTTGAAGTGATGTCATTCCATGACCATATCGAGGAAGATGTCCTGCTTCTAATGATGTAAGTGCACCCAAACACCACAAACTACCAGATAAAGAGGATAAAAGGCGAAAATTGTGTTCTGAAAAGCTGAACCAAGACTTCTAGAATGATAAACATTAGCACACATGGAAGATTAAAGGGATATCTTTCAATTACATAAAAGAACTAAAAGCAGACATAACAACTAGGAACCTAGGAAAACAAAGGTATTGAAAAGTACGAGCGCAGCAGGGAAGGCACCTAAGGTAGGCTGCGGTGTTTATTGACAAAATAGCAGGTTCTTGTGATGGAAATGTTATGCATTCATCTTTATCAGGTCATTAGTTCTGTGACAATGACATTACCTGAACCATCAAATTGAACCGATGGGCACTACTTGAAAGTTTATGCTGATATGCCCCTGTAGAACCAAGAACAGTGCTGGCTGGCCTACCAGATGTGCGTGTAACAGCTGGTGGATATGTGAGTTCCCAATCATCAGCAGCTGCCATAGCAGCAGTACTTTCTTCAATTCGTTTTAAGTTGGCATCTAGCGCTTGCTCAACACTTGGTCTAAAAAGCTTCAGAAGCACAGGGCAAAGTGCAAGTCCACGAGCTTCCAACAAGGAACAGTGTCCTAAGGCTATTTGAACACATTCTGCAGCAGCACGTAAGCCACCAGCAGCTGCTGATGAAGTTAATGCATGTCTTTTGACCAAAAGTGCGAATGCCTCTGTCTGCTTAGTAGACCATATCACTAGTTCAGATGTATAAGCTGGCTCTTTACCGAAAATAGCCAATGAATCGGTGGCTGCTTGTGCAATGCCAGAGAAGACGAGCTGTGAAAGGGCAGCAGTATAAGCTCCTCCATAAGAGGTGCTAGATGGACGAAGATTTTTCATGTTGAATTGGTATTTCTGGTAATGCGCATTAAGGAGCAAACTATGGGCACGGGGACCATCTCCGAGCTTTTTAAGAGCTGAAATAGCAGCACGAAGTTCTGCACCACGAGTAGAAGGTTGACAGGCAATTTCAGCAAGCTGATCAGCCAGCTTTTGCCTACGTTCAGCAACAGCAGTTTCTAGTGACAACAGCACAGCATGACCTAACGTTTTCTTCTCTTTTGCTTCAGACGCTACACGTTCTCCTTTATCAAGACTCAACAAGGCTTCATCTACTCTCCTTTCAGCTAATAGAACATCTAGGTGATCAGGAAACTCCGCAAGCCACGTCTCTAGGTCTGAAGGCTCCCTAACCTCATCTGTAGGAGAGCTATCAGACGTGGACTCGGGAACAACATCAGACAAAGAATCAACATGCACACCCTCAGCTAAACCATGAATTAAAGTTGCCTGAGTAGATAGCAAGTTTTTCATGGATGACAGTTCACCCTCCAAATCTGATATCTCTTTTGATGTGCTGCAAGGAAACGAATTAGAAAACAAGCAAGCATTGATCAAACACAACAGTCAATAGTTTCCACACAGTAAAGATAAAGAATTTGCAACAGTTTGAAAAGGCAGTAGCAGGTCAAATTATCATTCTCAAATTCTCAATAGGAGTGTTTTTCAGTTTGGAACAGTAGGTACCGTTGCAGCTATATAATGGACTCACCGAATGAAAGCTGTATAGTTGGCATAGACACTTTTGCGCATTTCCTCGGCAGAAAGCCTTTTCAGATCCAATAGATAAGAGCATAGCTGCCTTATTTCCTGCAAATTGATGGACGCTTCTATCAACAACTCACCACGTTCATTGCATAAAGAATTTAAAATGCCAAGGAAAAAAAAATTGATACCCAAATATGACATTTGAAGTTAAAAACCATATTCATATATCGGAACAACTTAGTCAAGTGGGCCGAATCCCCTCCTCAAGCTAAAAGATCCCAACAATTACTTGTTTTCCTAATACTAAAGCATTCCTTCCTCCATAACCATGAACGAAAAAGAGCAATCAGCATCTGATAAGAGGGAAAGTAGCTTCAAGAGGTTATTATCACCCCTATCGTTCACTCATTTCCAGATATATGGCAGTGTTCGACTTGTCAACTGCAACTACCTATAGTCCCAACTCTCTAGATGTGGTCTAGCTGGCCAAAACAAAAGGTGAGAAGCTTCAAAATGCATTATGAAGCTGAACCGGAAGCTAACTATATCTTTGAGGCATGCACAGACGTCAGGCCAAATTCCAAAATAACTGTTGTACTCTTAAGATGCTAATGAAAGTTATGATACCAGAAAGAGTGCAATAACTAGCTGCAAAACCATTTCTACTTCAAAATATGGAGCTGATTCAGCATCTATCTCTGTCTTGTGGCAGGAACAACACTGGGAGTATGTTTCAGAACAAAGTGGTACTCTTTAAATGGCAGTGAAAAGCAGTACTGTAACTTGTGGCATTGCTCCTCCAACATAGAACAGAGAATACATGTGGAGGCAGAGAGGTAGGTCGATAAAAAGTTAGAATTGAAAATTAGCAGCAATAATAAGCTTTAGTGCATCTCCTTGTGTTCGCTTTTTGATTCATAATAAAAGCATGTTTTGGCTCATGAACTAGAAATTCATGACTGAACATCTCTGTATTAGTCATTGTGACCTTGGATGGATTATCCTTGCCTTGGATAAGCAATTGGGTAAGTCATTTTCGGATAAAATCTTTTCCATATGTTTGACTAACCAAAAAAAAAATTGAATTCTGGATCAGAACATCTTATCATGTCATATATTTGGCTCATTATGAATACATATTCTGATAAAAAACAATTGACCAAAAATAAATCTAATTTTCATTTCATTAACTTTGTTAATTATAAAACGAAAAACTTCAGACAAAGACAAAACATATAGTGACATCAGACACTAAAATAACTATTTTTTACAAGTACATTAAAAATAACTAATTACTAATCATCATAAAGCCTTTCTAATTAAGAACATTTTGCTAATGAAAGAAAAAATTTTAAAAGTGAATGTAGTAGGAAAACGAAAGACTAAAAACTAATCCATATATCGGACAAGTTAACATCAGCAATTTGGAAAACAATATCCAAATACAGGGACAGAAACAAACTAGGAAGACTATTCATTTCAGTATGTTTTGGACATTATGATTAGAAAGAAACCGTGGATGTTTTGAGAGAGATAGAAAATATTTTGTTTCCAAAAATCAGGTATTAACAATACTTAAAGACTTGCGGAAGGATGAATGACGTAAAAGATCTAGATATAGTCTTGGACTTCATATATACAAGAGATAAGCTATATTTAGCCTACCATCAGTTCACTCTTGGTGCTGCGACTTTCTGCGAAGAAAACTAGTTTACTTATTTTTTGAGGAACTGAAATGGAATGCCTCTGTTCAAAACTAGTTTGTACAAGTTTGCCTAATTGTTTGGTTAAATAGAAGGCCTATTGTTTGGTAATTTTAATTTAGGGGTTATCACTCTTTTTAACTTCTAATACAGTAAGACTCTCATCCCTTGGCTATTAATAATACCTCCTTCAGAATTAACTAGTCCATATATTGGGATTAAAATGGTTTTGAGATGACTCATCCTTGCTTACATTTTGCATCCAAAAACAGGATGATGGGATTGGACGTCCCATACCAACTCTTTCAGCATCGTTCCCCATGCAATATGCACTAAGAGGATTACATTATACCCCTGTAAAGATTCATGTCGAAAAATCTCCCTCCTCTCCGCCTCCACAAAATGAAATGACATCTAAGGTGCATGACAAGAAGGGAGATATATGAAAACTGACAATGCTTCAACAGTTCTCGTCTCTCTTTTTCTCTCCAAACAATTAAGAGACTAAGCACCCGTTTGGATTTAAAAGCAGATTTGACGTTGAAATTTTGTTTCAAAATGTAATCTACATTTCTTAAGTTGTATTTTTTCTTATAAGCATGAAAACCCCATAATTTGTCAAAACTAGAAATATTCTCCAATTCTTATTGAATCTTACCAAATGAACTTATTCATTAAAAAAATATGGGAATATTTCCAAGGTGCCAAGCTAATAAATAATATATCTCCTTGCTACTTTTATAAGTAAATATTTAAGATTACATGTTATTACAAACTTTAAGATATACATAATTTTATTTTTCAAAGATTCACTGACCCAATAAATCAACAATAGTAGAAATCAGCTATTTTTTTGATAAAATCCTCCCACACGGTACGATAGTCTCTTCACGCCCTATATGAGTAGTTTTTGCGAAATTTAAACTTATGGGTCAAGATCTAAATTTAAAATCACAATTTGGAATTTCAAATCCTACTTTTTAGAGAATTTGAGATTTGATATCATAATTTGAAGTACTTGAAATTTGTGCAGATTTCATAAACAACGCTGATTTGAAATCATGCTCCCAAATCTTATGACCAAACGCCTACTAAGAAAAGTCTCTTCTTTTTCTCCAAGTTATGGAGCAACAAGGGAAGGAAAATCCTCAACTGTTAACAGAACTTTTCCATAAAACCACATTTTGTGCAACAAGCCGTTGTAAATTAAGGAGATGGGCTGAAATTGGCAACCATTATTAGCATTATTGTATTTTGTAAGGCATCCTACTTTAGTAGGGTCCGAGGAAGGGCCGCACCTCAATTAGCATTATTGTAAACAATTGAGGGTATTGAGATGGCATCCACTAATTAGAATGAGTTGATACGGGAATCTGGAAATCGTACAGAAATTCAATACGTAGTTTAAGTTATTTTAACATATGCTCATTCTCAAACAAGAAGTCCAATTAATTTGAAGAAAATTTCAAGCCTGAGCTGCATGACTGCCTATTTTACAACGCCATACAAATGTATCTAAGTAATGCAGGTAAAGGGCGCTCAACATTAAGGCAAAAACATGAGTGATCTTCATCAGTCGTATGTCTACCATTTAAGTATCAATCATATAGCTTATGCTAAATTCATAATCCTAACCCTTTCGATCGAGTAAAAATTAACGAAAACTGAATAAGTTTAGGAAAAATCAAACGTGGATAAGTTTCAGATGGAGTTCAGTAAATTCAACACACAATCATCAAAAAAAAAAAGGAAAGAGGAAGAAGAGGTAATTAAGGAAATAGGACCTTCTCGTTGAGAGAGTGGCATTTGGACTGGACAAAGGCATCAGCGTCGAAATTATCGGATTTAAAAACGTTGAGATTTTCCTCGAGCTTTGTGCCGGTATCCTTGTTGATTCCTTTAGAGGGAGTGACTGCGTGAGCTCTTGAACGAGAGGATTTGACGGAAGCCATGAGTGAATCTAATGCCGAATGTTTAGGGTTCAAATACGAACAAGTATGAAAATCAAAAGGATAGATCTAATCGTAAGGTGAGAGTTGGTATCGGTATGACCATGGCTGTAAATGATTGACGAAAGAGGAGGAGGAGATTGTTGGTTGTTGAAAGAGAAAAAAGGGAGAGTTTGTTTGTTTGATTCTGCTGTTGCCAGCCTACCCACGCCACCGAATTCTCTTTCTTTGCTATGTTTGTTCGTTTACTGCCCTCTAGGCTCTAGCTTACCGGGCTTTTCCTTCCTTTAACTACAACTTACCATACCAATAGTACAATTTTAGCAAAATTTAAAATTAACATTATTTTAATATTAAAATCTTAATGTAATATTGTGTAAAATTAACTTTAGTTATGTTGTGGACTTATCATGTGTCCACGTGGACTAGGTAAAAAAAGAGAGTATTGGCAATACCAAATGGCTTGATAATAGATAAATTAGTGGGCTATGGTTATAAATAGCTAGACATAATTGAGAAGAATTTTTCATTTTTGAAGAATTCTTCCCCACTTTCTTGGTTTAGTACTTTCCTCTTTTACTTTCCTTTTTTAGTAAGTTTTTATTTTCAAAATTTATTTAGTTTTGTATTGTATTGCATTTTAATCATCACATAACTCTACCGGCTCGAGCAAATATTATAACAGGTATAAAAGGTACTACTTTTATTCTATTATAATATCTAATATTTGTAAATTAGAATTTGTTGTCCTGAATATATCGAGCAAAGGCTATATGTTATGGCACTTGATATCGAACTCCACTTAGATGCGATAGTTCTGGCAAACACCATCAAAAATGAAAATCAGGCATCGGTTCAAGATCGAGCCAAGGCGATGATTTTTCTCGGCCACCACCTTGACGAAGGTTTAAAAAGTATCTGACAGGTAAAGATCCCCTTGTACTGTGGAATAATCTGAAAGATAGATACGACCATCTGAAGTTGGTTGTCCTTCTACAGGCTCGTCATGAGTAGTTGAATTGAGCTTGCAAGATATTAAAACTACGACCGAATAAAATTCTGTGGTGTTTAGAATTATTTAACAGTTGAAGTTATGCGAAAAGAATATCACTGATCATAACATGCTTGAAAAGACATTCTCCATTTTTTCGGCCTCAAATATGCTCATGCGGCAACAATATCGAGTTATAGGTTTCACAAAATATTCTAAATTAATCTCATACCTTCTGGTTGTTGAACAGCACAATGACCTACTAATGAAAAATCATGAAAGTCGACCCGCTGAATCTGCTCCATTCCCTGAAATTAATGAGGCAAACTTTCAATAACGTGGAAGAGGTCGTGGCCCAAAACGTAGTCATGACCATTGATACGAATACGGCTGGCAACCACTCTTCAAGACTTTTCAAAAGAAGGCAAGTTAAGGACTT
>JBDJHY010000078.1:27629501-27647974 GCA_039654485.1 Withania somnifera
GCAATCTTTTCATCTGCCACAAAAACCATCCAGAAATAAGATGTTGTAAAAGTAAATGAAACAAACAAAACAAGGAACCTTCAAATAGAGATTGTATAGCACCGAGTAATGCAATCTTTTCATCGGCCACAAAAACCATCCAGAAATAAGATGTTGTAAAAGTAAATGAAACAAACAAAACAAGGAACAAGCGATGACCCATTGCAAGAATAACAGTTTGAATAAGGGAAACATTTTCAACCAAACATCAATTGAGATTTCAAACTGATATATCACAAAGAGTGCAGTATCAGGACAACAGAACAAGATACAAGTCCCCAAAGCTGCAACCTATGCCTTCGCTAGCAGCCCAATTTCGGAGCTTTAAATCCTAATAGACAGATAACCTAGTGAAGGTATATTGTGTGCCTGTTAACTTAAATATACTCCAATGTAATTAACCTGATAATTATCCAAAACCACTTTCCTATGCCCCTCCTAGTCTAGAGGTCCTCATCCTATAAAGCTTTAAGTAACAGATATATTGAGAAAGTATAGGAAATCTACATCCATGTTGAATCTCACACAGTCTAGAGATGCTCATCCTATAAAGCTCTAAATCCTAACAGATAATTTGGAGAATATAGGAATCTACATCCATGTTGAATATCATCGGAAGGGAATCGCTGTATCAACATACTACACATGGGTACATAAGTGTCTCATGAAATAAAACATAATGTGTAGCATATTCAGCTATACCTGAAGCAATGGCAACAGCTGCACCCTTGAATTGAGTGAGCAAGTCTTTGCTCTCTGATGGGTCTCCATAGTTCTCCGACCATGATGACAATATGATAGCCATTCCAATGGCAAGAAAGCAAGCAGCAGCATCAAAAGGAGACACAGGGCCGAGATTTAATGAATCAACAAGAAAATTTCCAAACAATCCAGCAATAATCGCAACAAGACCGTTTCCAACAAATATTGCCTTGGAGAAAGTAAGTGAGAGCCATTGGGATTCAAAACCCCTCTGCATGAAGAAAGCAAGTACTATGTTAAATATTATGAAAAACATAATAATTTAATAAAACGCCAATAACAAAGAGCAGATAGTTGCTATTCAAAGGGTGGTAAGCATGAATATCAAGGACAACGATAGCACGATCGACATTCTATAAAGATGTACTACTTAACAGTTCGTACTACTTAACAGTTGATCGTCAGCTAGAAAGATATGCACCTTAAAGTGTTCCGCTACAAGCCATGACTCAAACGCTGAAAACAGTAGAGATGTAGCAATGCCACCCAAAATACGCCCAACCATCAGAATCTTGTATTGAGGGGAATGTTTGGTTATGCAGCTTAGTATGTAAGTGATACAGTAAGTTACGCATGCCCTCTTTCGACCCCTGAAATTTAAAATACAAAGAAGATCATGTAGCTAGAAAATTTTACACATTAAAAGATGTTGGACGCACAGATTCTGAGTGCATACTGTTTGTCGGCAAGAGATCCAACGACTGTACCAAACAGCATGGAAGATCCAAATCCAGCAATGAATAGCTGCCCAATATCCCCCTTGCCAAAGCCGTAAGTGCTGTAAAGGTAGTATACATATGGACCCTGGAGCCAATCACCGGCTATAACCACACAATACACAAGCATTAGAATGGAACCACCACCATTCAAACATGATGAAATTAATACATACAACTTACATACTACACCAACAAACAAGAATATCATTGGCAAAAGTCGAAAAGTTTCCTAAATTGTCCCGTCTGCTTTTCAGAAATGAACAACAACAATAACATACTCAGTAATTTCCCACCAAGTGGGGTCTGAGAAAGGTAAAGTGTACGCAGTCCACAATACTACCCCATAGGTGAGGTAGAGAGGTTATTTCCTAAAGACCCTCAGCACACAGCACACACCACAGTCTAGTACAACAATAAACAATATAAAATTTAGGAAATGACAAGCAAATAATAAAAACAGCACCCCGTAGAAAATAACACAACAATCAATCTAAACAACAAAGATAGGAGACTACCCTACTACTAGTACGAGAAACACCCTACTAGTATGAATTTACACATATCCCTAACCTATCACCCTAATTCGCGTTTTCCACAACTTTCTATCCCGGGTCATGTCCTCGGTAAGCTGTAACAACTCCCTATCATGTCTAATCATCTCCTTCCAATACTTCTTCGATCTACCTCTACATTCACTTGAAACCATCCAGCAACAAACTGAAGCATCTGAACCCCTCCTCATCACATGCCTGAACCATCTCAACCTTACTTCTCGCATCTTATCTTTCACCGAACTCACCCCACCCTATCACGAATAACCTCATTCCTAATCCAGTCGCTCCTAGTGACTCCACACATCCGTTGCAGCATTCACACGTCTGTCACTTTCATCTTTTGAATATGAGAGTTCTTCACAAGCCAACACTCTGCCCCGTACAGCATAGCTGATCTAACCTTTAAGTTTAGGGGGCACTCTCTTATCACATAAGACACCCCAAACGAGCCGTCACTTCATCACCCTGCACTAATTCGGTGAGTGACGTCCTCATTAATCTCCCTGTTTTCCTAAATTATAGACCTAAGATACTTGAAGCTATCTTTCTATTGAAAGACCAAATTGTTAAGCTTCATTACCACCTCATCCTCAGACAACACCTCACTAAACTTGCACTTCAAATATTCCGTCTTAGTCATGCTTAAACGAAACCCTTCAAACTCTAGGGTCTGTCTCCAAACCTCTGACTTAGTATTACACCTCCGCGAGTCTCATCAATCAAAACCAGATCGTCCGCAAATAACACCAAGGCACCTCTTACCCTGGATTCGACGTGTCAAAACATCCATCACCAAGGCAAATAAGAATGGGATAAAAGTCGAACCCTGGTGCAACCCCATTAAAACTGAAAAGGCATCAACATCTCCTCTTGCTGTTCTTACACAAGTCTTGGCTCCAGTATACATATCCTTTATCGCTCTAATGTAAGCCACATGGACTCCTCTAGCTTCCAAACACCTCCACAAAACCTCCATAGAAACTTTTTCGTAAGCCTTCTCTAGATCGATGAACACCATCTGCAAGTCCTTCTTACCCTCTCTATATAGCTCCACAAGTCTCCTCACAAGATGGATAACCTCTATTTTCGAGTGACGTGGCATAAAGCCAAACTGATTTTCAGAAATAGGCACAATCATCCTCATCCTCAACCTCAACTCCACCACCTTTTCTCAAATCTTCAGAGTGTGGCTTAACAACTTGATACCCCTGTAATTGTTGCAACCTTGAATGTCACCCTTATTCTTATACAATGAAACCATCGTACTCCACCCAAATCTCAATTAATTGATTGATGGTAAATATATCAAATAATACTCCCTCTCTCTCAAAATATTTGGCAAATTTGTTAAAAATTTATTTCAAAATATTTGTCAAGTAATGTAATCAAGAAATAATTAGTTATTTTTTCAATTCTACTAATGACATTAATATAGTTCAAGAAAAAAAAATATATTAATTAAAGATAAGTAATAAATAAAAATATTTTAATTAATATTTTTCTATGAAAATTTAATAGTTGTTTGGGACAGTAGTGAAAGAAAAGAAAAGGAGATAAGGAGAAGTAGAAACAAGTGTTTTAAGGGGAAATAATGAAGGAACTGAATCAAAGCAATAATGGATGGAAAGATGAGAGATTGAAGTCCATTATTAGATCCAAAAAGAAACCAACCCTTGTTCCTAATAAGTTTTAAATAGTTTCAATCTTTTGGCTACTAAACAGATAGATAGATAGATATAGGGGTAATATAAAAAGGAGGAAAGAAAAAGACGTGGCAAGTTGAGTGGAGTGGGGTCATTTTTCCTCTTCCCCTTGCCCACCTTTCTACACATACTCCGTTTAAATATAACGTATTAAAAAATAGTAGCAATTTAAGATATAATTAGTATCTGGAATTCAAAGATGTATAGTATAGGTTAATTAGTTTTGCTGTTTCATTGGATAGGTTTGGTTTAGTTGAAGTGTCGGTGGAGGGAGCACACTAAACACTGCTCCCTACTCAACTCATCTTTACCTTACACACACACACACACACACGATATATAATATTGATGCAAGCGTCTTACTCCTACTGACCTACCTATCTTAAAGTAAGTAAATAAATACTACCTCCCTTTGGTCCTCCCTCCACAAACAATGGCTGTGGATCCGAGACAAGTGTTGGCTGCTGTTCTTACTATCACTATGTTCGTTATGCTTGGCGACATGATCAAAAGAGATCACTTTGATTCCCTTCCTGTAATCTTCTTTTTCACTCATACTCTCCTCTATTCTCATTTTCTTAATAACTACTGCTTCTTCTCATTCCATCTGCTTGTTTGCATTTCCTGTCTACCTATTGCAACATCACACTAGCTCTGTTTCTCGACAGAGATTTCAAATCTTCACTTTGTATGTAGAGATCTACTGAATAGCGCAATGCCTATGGATTAATGAATGCTAATAGTATAGTTATATATCTTCCTTGTTTCACTTTTTAATCAATAAATTAACATTTGATGAATAATTCTGGATTTCCTTGAAGGTGGATTCTGAAGTATCAATTCATGGAACCAGAAAGCAAAGTCTAGTTACCAATGGAGGTGGGTCTTGGAAAGAAGATGGCCCATCCCTCAACTCCTGTTGGACTAAACCAGCTCTCGGTCAGAGATCTATTCTCTAATTTAATGGGATTACTACGTAATAACAGTATTTCTTTTTTAAATGTCTTCTTAATGGAGTATATGATTGTTATAACAGAGGAAGCTGATGAATCACAAGGATATGTTACCTTCTCCCTCACTGAGGGTCCTGAATATCACGTCTCTCAGGTATATTATCTTCGACACTTCCAAGTCCTGCTTCACTTTTTGAGTTAAAAACGTCAAACTAGGTCTAATCAGTGATACAAGATACATTATTCTCCTACTCTCAAGGTATGTTTACTGAATTTAGTTGTGTATGCTCTTGTCTGTGTCAATTTTCAGACTGCTGATGCGGTGGTAATAGCAAGATCTCTGCGAGCAACTCTTGTAGTCCCAGATATCAGAGGAAGTGAACCTGGTGATAAAAGGTTAGTTGGCCAATTTGTCATTCTACTGGAGTTGTGCTGCTTGTTTCATTGACAAGTTGAGTTTTTACAGATTCATGTTTAGTGTTCCAACTGCTAAGAATTATTTTCATCCAGTATTTCTCTTGAGGGCAAGAGCAATTATTACCTTTGATTTGCTGAACATTCGAACAACTTAATAAACCTTTTTTTTTAAAGTAAAAAAATTGGTAATATCTATGACTTCATGATGTTCTAGTATTCACATGCATCATCCAGGTGCATTATTACTGTAACCTAATGAATTTAACCTCAAAATTTTGTGACTTTTCAGGAAATTTGAAGATGTGTATGATGTTGAACAATTTGTGAAAAACCTTGATGGGGTGGTCAAAGTAGAAAAGTCTCTGCCATCTAAAGTCTCCGGAAGGAATCTAGCAGTTGTGAAGGTTCCTAGCAGGGTTACTGAAGAACATATTGCTGATAACATCGAGCCAATTTTCAGATCCAAGGGGAACATTAGGCTGGCGACCTATTTTCCGTCAGTAAACATGAAAAAAACGAAAAAGAACAGCAACATCGACTCAATTGCATGTTTGGGGATGTTTGGAACTCTAGAGCTTCAGCCTGAAGTTAATGGAGTAGTTGAGTCTATGGTAGAGCGCTTAAGAACTCTGAGTAGGAAGTCAAATGGACAGTTTATCGCCGTGGATCTAAGGGTTGATATACTGGAGAAAAAGGGTTGCCAAGGAGACGGTGCTTCTAAATCCAAGAGTTGCTATGGTCCACAGGAGATAGCTATGTTTCTAAGAAAAATTGGTTTCAACAAAGATACAACCATATATCTAACTCAATCTAGGTGGGATCGAAGCCTCGATGCATTGAAGGATCTCTTTCCTAGAACATACACTAAGGTAAAATTTATTTTGTCATTCTTATGATCACTTCATGTTTCACTGTTTGATAGGGAGAAAAGGACCAAATATATTTTTCTGTGTACGTGTGTTTTGTCTTGGTTTCGACCCTTCACTTTGCTTCAAAATGTTGTAATTGCAGGAAAGCATAATGCCCATCGACAAAAAGGCGAAATTTTTTGACACGGAGAATTCTGAACTGGAGAAAGTTATCGACTTCTACATGTGTTCACAGAGTGATGTATTTGTGCCAGCTATCTCGGGTCTCTTTTATGCCAATGTGGCTGGAAAGAGAATTGCCTCTGGGAAGACTCAGATACTGGTTCCTGCCGATATTTCTGGTTCCACTGCTTCTTCAACGGACTACATATCTCATTACGTCTCAAAAAAGAACCACGTTGCCTATTCATGTTTCTGCTAGGTCGTTGTGAGAAAAGGTCCATGAACCAACCAATATATACACTACTATATTAAGATGGGCAATGGGCGCTTTCTAGTCCTGCAGTTGTTTCAACTTTTGTTTACAGAAGACACGACGTTTGCTTCTATAATTTGTAGTGATGAATATTTAGATAGACCTTTCTGGGGTTCTTTTGTAGAGAGAGGCCTTGGTGGAAGAGAGCAAAGGTCCCCTCCCTCCTTCCACCCCCAAACAAATTGTGTTGAAGTTTATCATTTGTTGAACTTGGACATATGGTATTGTCATACGAATATAGTGATTTTGAATGGAAATCTTGAACATTTTTAAGTTTCATACTGATTCTCATCCTCGAGTCAGGAGCCTACTTTCAATTTCTCATTTTTTCTTATCATCTTTCTACGCCGCTGTCCACTTTACGTTTTTGTTTAGAGGAACAAAGATGTAGCACTAAGCACGTATGACCTTTGTTTTATTCATTTTCATTCAAAACATAAATCGCACACCTTCCTAAAACCATCTTTTGGACCGATAAGCTTAAATGCTGGATTCTATCTTACTAGTTCACTATCCTAAGAATAATTGCCTTATTTATCATTTTTATATATTCTTTTGTAAGAGATAGTGTCAAGTTAAACCTAGACAGGTAAAGGTGGACGAGTAATAGTTGTTAAAGCAGAGTGAAACGATGAAGCCAGTAGCGCAACACACCTGTAATACTTGGCTCTGACGAGAATCATCATATTTCGTGCACTGAAATGTAATAAATATGAGGGTCTAGCTATGGCACACGTTGGCACTAGTGTTATTATGCTCTTCCACTTGGCATTTGTGAATGCAAACACCCAAATTGCACCTACCTTTTCGGTGAAAAAATATTTACCTATCTCCCCTACATAGATACAACAATCATACAAATTGCTATAATTTAAAAATGCTACCCAACTCCTATTGGGTAAAAGAAATACAGATTTATCAATTACTATCTGGTTGCTTTCTAATAAACACAACAGCCATAACCTATACCAAGTTGTTATAAACAAGATTCAGACTTGCCACTTCTGTTCTGTAAAAGAAATATATACATACTTATCATGCAACATAATAATGTCTATCTCAATCTTTTTGGGCTTCTCTTTTCTTCCTATTCAGCACAATATTATCAAATGCTGAACTCCTATATTTTATAATTATTCTACAACCTAGTGGGTAGTGTACGTGTCTGTCATGTACTATAAACTAAGGTTATCTTAATGTATTGTGAGTTCTTTTTTCTTCCAGTCCAGCACTAACAAAAACTCACCATACGTACTACACATATATACAACCAAGTAGGACAGTAGATGGCAAGCAACAGCTGCAACAAAAGCAATTTATTTATGCATTACAAGCTGCATTGCAGCGCTGATATAACTTGATGAAGACCTTAGCCAAGGGGTCTTTGGAACTGGGATCAATTTTCCCGCAGCAGCAAGAGGCCAGTTATGATCACAATAAACACATGTTGAGATACGGATCGGATGAGATAATGGCTGATCAAATCCAACAAAAACCTTTCTTGTACGATACCTGATAATACCAATGACAAGTGAGATTAAATTAACAACACAGAAGCAAAGAAACAATTAGAAAAATTTACATCTTGATGCACCTTTTGGAAATAAGTGAATAAAAACTAGATGCATAATTACACTAGGAGAGTCCCTCACACTTAGTTGAACCATCCTATGTAGTAGATGCCAATGAACGATTTTGAACATCACATCATGTGATAGAAAGCTTCAAGCTTACATTACCAGAGATTAGAAATTATAATAGATCTGGGACATAATTCATTTTCTGAAAACTGGAAATCATAGAAAAGTGTTATGTAAGAAGATAGCATTGTAACTCCCCATTTTGAAGAGTTGCTGACCTTTGACCAACAGGAGGTCTACGCATAAGATGGTCAGTTGGTGTTTCAGTAGCCAAAGCTAGTGCTCCCAGAGTATCCATAATGAGATTGACCTAAAGACGCTGCAAAAAATTATCCTTGAGCAAAATGAAAAATAAAACACGAAGTTATCCTGCGGTCTACAATATGCAAGTCCTGATCACCCACTTAAGGATAAACACAGCACACATATACACTACTCATATACATATTTATACCTATGAAATTACAATTTATATATGCATTCCTGCATCTGTAGGTCAGAAGAGAGAGAGAGAGAGAGAGACGGGACCTGCACTGTGTTTAGAGGAACATCAACTGCTGCCATTATTACAAGAGCAGCAACATTAACAGTGAGCTAGAATTGGATGAATTTCTAAATATTTGCATAAACAGAAAGGCCCCAGCGTACAACCTACATTGAGATAAATTAAGTCAAGGACATGGATTTTCATCTATGATATTACTATTACGCTAAGCCACCGACAAAATAAAACCAGCTGATACAAACAGACATGGACTAAAACGACGCATCATCTGGTTCCTCAGCGTTTGGCTGGTTTCTCCAAGTTGTCAAATAAAGATGGCAGGAGCCAGACAAAGAAGAAGAATATCCACTAGGAAATTTGACGATGCAAAGGCAAAGGGATGCAAAAAGAAGATAACAAGAAGCTTGCACTGATTGTTTCTCATATTCTGACTCCTCACTTTTGCCCCATCTAACAAAATATATGCGGAATTTCTATTTTCATGCTGACTATCAAACTTTGATAAGCTAATGTTACGTATGTTTGCGAAATCAATTAACAGTTCAGGCTATACTCTAATACCTACTGTTTGAAAATGCCCAATATCTACATGATTGATGCATAATAATTTATGATCTCAGAATAAGTGGTCCCATTTTTAGGAGCATTATACCGTTAGTCCAAGTCACCTTCACAAATTCGACAAATTTACCTTTCTAGATCAAAATAAGAAATATAAAACATGAATACATATCTGAGTTTTCATTTGCTTTCGACCTCATAACCCACCCTTCACAGTCCAAATAAATGTTCTCATCGGAATACTGAAGTCCCGGTAAATATACTTATATTAACAGTGAAAACTCTTAATAAGAATTCTAAATATGCTTATGTTCTAGAAATATTGGATAGTTTGATAGCAAAGTAGTTCAGTACATAATAGATGCAGAATTCATGATCTCAAAAATGAGATTTCACATTTCTAAAGGCACTATAAGTTGCTCGAATTCACCTTTCACAGCTTAGCAAAATTATCTTCCAAGATTGAAGTATAAAAAAAGACAATATATCTATGAGCTTTAACGATATTTTGACCTCAAATAGGTCTACAGATGTTCTCATCTGAATACTGAAGTTTATGACAATGTGCTATATTTTAATGGTGAAAGACTTAATAGGCATTTCTGACATTGTACATAGTTGAGACTATAATACAACCACATACCCAATATATAATCCCACAAAGTTGGGTTTGGGAAGGGTAGAGTTTACGCAAACATTACCTCTACCTCAGGTAGAGAGGTCGTTTCCTGTAGACCTTTGGCAAGGGAAAAATTAGTTTAAAGTAGTATAGTTGAGACTACAATCACAGAAAAAAATGTCTGAATAGCAAACTGAACATTTTCTTCAAACACCAAAAGAGATTTTCCAACTTACTTTCACAACTGAAGCAAAATTGTCATCCAAGATGATGATATCTGAGCTTTCTTTTGCAACTTCAGTTCCTTGTATGCCCATGGAAAGACCTATATCGGCCTAAATATTGGAGCACAATGAAATTAACTAAACACAGAAAAATCACTAGACAAGTACAAAATATAACACTGAAATAAATTACAGCAAATAAAGCATTCAAAAAGAATGATGTAATTAGGCACAAGGCTGCTACTCCAGAACAGATACAGCACCTGACCTTCGCAATATTCTTAAACCGTAAACATCAAGTCATGGTACATTACTTACTCAGGGGAATCATTTATCTTTGAGGTCTATCATAATAGATTTTGAAGCAGATAACACAGTGGTATCACTAGAGAGATGTAAGACCCCATAAGTTTAAACCTTTCAGCCCAGTCTAATTTAGCTTATGAATCTCAAGAATCACACCTAAACTGGAATGTGGGGACCACCCAAGCAAAGTCAATAGTAATTCAATGGACTGTGCCGGTGTGGAAGTAAGGTGAGGAAATGGACAAAGGTATGAAATGACTACAGCTTTTAAAGTGTGACAATGCCGACCAGAAATAATGTTTTTGTGTGCCTGTTGTAGAGTGAAATAATTCCCAAATTGATCACTAAATGAGATGGTGGTCTCCTTACAAGGAATGAGCAATCCTCCTCCTCCCTTTGAGCTAGCTTTTAGTTAGGCCAAAAACCAAATTTTACATTGGTATTAGAGCATGATCCATCTGGGTTGAGCCCCAAATTAAAATTGTCTATGCACTAAATGTCCAATGCTAGGTGTGAGGTGAGGTGTTGAAGAATGAAAAATTCTCACAATGGTGGTTAAATAAGATGAATAGTTTCCTTATAAGACTCGGGCAATTTTGAGCTAGCTTTTGGGATGTGAGATTGGCCTAAGAACTAGTTTTACAGTTACATAGGAGGCCACGGACTAGTACCATATCTCGTGTACATCAAAATAAGTATAGGAAAAGTCTTGGAAGTGATTTAAAGTCTAAAAAGAGCCCTAACATAAAGTTAAGATTAGAAGCTACTCCACGGACTAAGTTTTTGAATAAGCTCTCACAAGGTCTAACTTCAAACAAACATATTTACTGGTGTGTAAAGTTTTATGGGGTGAAATACCTATCAAATTAAAGTATGCCATTCTCAGTGCCTAGGCACCCACGAATACCTTGGTTCTTTCAAATCAGAACAGACCTTTTGCTCTCTAACTTAATGGGAAATCACGTCTTTTAGAGGGAAGCAAGAGAATGGTACTATGGAAAGAGAAAAGGGAAGACAAAGAGAGAAGATCATATCCATAATGAATCCGTCTACATCCTAAGTTATCCTTCCACCTTGTTAAGGTTTAAGAAATTCTTTGATGTTCTGTAGTAGAATATAGTTAGAAGCGTGGATATAAAAGGTTCTTATTATATGATGGTTTTAAGAATTTGTTTATCCTTTTCCTCGTTGAATTATGCATATTTTGTGTCAGTGATATATTCCTCATGCTTAGTGAAGTTGAATAAATTATTGGCCAAATTGTATTTTATGGGAGGTTTGGATAAAAGAAGTTAAGACCGAATGCAATGCTACTCAAGATATTATAGAATATGACATAAATTTAACTGTACTCCTAGCTTTCTATTTGTGGATGAAGTGCTAATATTAAGAGGAGCTTTCTAGATCATTCTGCATCTTGGGAACACCAGATTAGAGTCACTAAAGGGACATTGAAATGTAGGAACTAGAAGATAGTCAAATCTACCCATGTAGTTATAGAACATTAGGGAGTTCCACCGATTATGAGGTCAGTTCCACAATTCTTAAGGCATATTGACCATAATTATGAACCTACACTGAAGCAGCCTTTATGATTAGAAAAGCTTAAGGTAGGAAATCCTACCAAAAATAATGATTATAATCCAGGGACTGACTATTTTGAACCGTCATTAATAAAATGAGACCAGGTTGTAACTTTCATTTACTATTAACCTCTACTTAAGTTTCTTCTAAATTGAGTGCTCTGCATCATGTTTATCATCTTCTTTAATTTATATTTATTTTTCAAGTAGCATAGGATCAAACCACAAAGTTAGTTTTAGTGCTTAGAGACCAAATGCGTACAAGGATCAGCAAGTGAAGACAAAAGAAGCAGAAGAAAACTAAACAACTAAATAATACAAAGCAATAAGAAAATCATCAAACCCCTCATGCGTGCAGGAACATCATTAGTTCCATCTCCAGTAACAACAACAACTTCCCCTAGTTTACAGAGTGCTTGCACAAGCAAAAGCTTGAGGACTTTCCCATAACCTAGAAACCAGATGTGCCAACATATAACTGGATATACAAGTAGATATAATATATAAATCAGTTATTTTCTCTTTATGGATAACATACCGACATTCTTTTTGCAACTTGTTCTCCCTCCTTCTCAGACAACCCATTGAGCCAGTTGTTCTTCGTTAGTTGGAACCTCATCTACATTACAAGTTTGGAATGCAATGGCAACACTCCTCAAACTTTTTGCTGCCATATCTTCAATAGCTTCTTTCAAAAAATCCTGTAGCCATATATCACTCAAAAGAGATGAAAGGATGAAGCCTGCACTAAAGTGCATATATATATATATAGATAGATAGATAGATCGGAGAAAATCAGAGGTGAACATCAGCAGAAGAAACTATCATGTGAGCATTAAAGAAAACAAGAAAAAATGAAGGAACTTGAAAATACAAAGAGGCCACGGCGCATCTGCTAGCGCTCATCCTAGGAAGCCCTTATTTCATGAGAGCTTATGTACCCCAATATCATAGTCCATACTAACTTTATGCTTATTTATCACAGGATAATAATACAATCAGGAGACATGAATGTAGTGCGGATCCTTGGTTAGTCCAAAAGAATCACTGCCACTTGGGAATATTACATATTATCATTTATAGGAATCTTCTGGTTCTTAAATCCTGAGGGCTTTTTGATTTGAAACACAAGTTTTCACATCTTCTTGATTTCATTCATAGCACTTGCAACTTTTGTGTCCACAAGTTTGCTCATATCTGAAATAGATCCAACTACACCTTCCATGGAACCCTTTAAATTATCGATCTCCTTACGCATCTCCTGTAACCCGGTGTTGTGATCACCCATTTTCACAGGTCGGAGGAGCTCAGGCTCTGATACCAATGATACAAGTCTACAATTTTGAGAGCAAAAGATAAGAAAAATGAGAGTTTACTGAAGAACTGCTCGATTTAGTAGCTATTCTTACTAACATTTTTCTTTCCTCAATAATGAGCATCCTCTCCTTTCATTCCACCATTTATAGCAATTTTACAAGTGATGGTAATTGACAGCAAAAACAGTTACAACTAACTTTCGGAAGGAACAGTAACTACTTAACAGAATTCCGGAATGTTCTTCACTAACATTTTAATGCCAGCTCAGCCAATCTTACTTAATTGGAATTACACAAATTCAGTTAATTCAGAGAAACAACCTTACTGAAGAATATGAATTATCGCGTCATAAAGAATAAAGAATTAATATTATTTTTGTTAGCTTAAATTAGATAACCATTTTATTCCTATACTCTATATCAAATATCTAGTTAATTAAGTTTATCATATTATATATAATATATAGATGTACACCTCTAAGAAAGCTTAAATGTCAGCTTAGGGAGGCTTTTGATTTTCCCACGAACAATTTCAGCTTCAGTACAGTTTAGAGTAGTTGTGGTTTCTCTGCGGACTTTTATGCTATATTTATTAAAAGCTCAAAAGTCACTCCTTTAATTAGGCTAGGTTTAAAACAGGAAAACTAAAACCTCAAAAATCCATTTAATTTTTCTAACCTGTTCATATAGTTTAATTTTTTTTTTTTTCCATTTCTAGAAAGTAAATAGGGGTAAGTGTGTATTTATTACATAACATTTAAATTTTATCTTTGTCTCTCCTTTGTTTGTTTTAAATAAAATTTTCACCAGAAAAAATAACTCTTATTTAATTACCTATTCAATTTATACTTTTAATGATATTCATAAGTCACATGCTTTTTATATTCATAAACCACAAATATATGTTTAAGATATCTTATGGCATTCCTCCTTTTTATCTATATAAATTTAATGTTATCCTTTTGAAATAGTAATGTCCTTATATTATCACTACAAATTATATTCATATTTTAATTTGAAAGGGGGTGTCGACAAAAACTAAATAATTTATGCATTGATTTTGTATTTATTTTATCATCTATTTTCTTATGATTAAAATAGGATCCGAGACTCCTAAAAAGGATGTGTTTGTTATACTATTTACTTTTCGTAACCTCTTTACTCTACTCTGGGACCATTACAAGATGATTAATTTTATGGGATGTTTCATTTTTATTTTATATTTATATGTCTTCCTAAGAGAACGTATTCTCAATACTGTAGACAAAAGTTAAGCTATATGAAATTACTTTTTTGTGAAACAAACTTAAAGTTACATACATTAGAGCGAATTAGATAACATGCTGCACCAATTCAACTATGTGCTTCAATGTCCGCATCCTTAATATTTCCTGGATTTCTTTTTCTAGCCTATCAACTTCAGCCCCTAGTGCTGTCACAACTTCTTCTCCTGCCAACATATATACATGCAATATTAATAAAATCATCAAGAGGAAAAATAAAAGAACAATGGAAATCAGTCTTTCAACTTATCCATACCATATTGTGACATGATTTCCATCATAGCTGCATCATCCTTCTGCTTGCAAGCCTTTCTAAGCTATAAAGAGGATATCACAAAACTGTAAGATACAAAATATTCTAATTTCATTGGAGATGAGTTTGAATCCTAGGGGAAACTAATCAATCACCTGTTTCGCCAGACGGCTCTGTTGAGATAATTTTGTACCAGCTGCATACCGTTTAAGTCATGCAATATAAACATCATCATACTAAATATTAATAAATGTGTACTAATAAACAAGCTGAAGATGTAGATATATGCATATTATATATATATATATATAGGAAACACCAGATTCAAACACCTATCTCTGCCTTAAACCTAAAGAACCCAGGTCCAATCACCTCACTTTTGTAATCATAAAACAGAATCAACAACCTGCAGTTGGCAAAATTATGTTGCATAATTTAGTTAATTAATCAATCAGATTAGGAAAGAAGACTGTCCAGAGAGAAACATACTGGATCACTTTTCAACAACTTCATAATTTTTTTCAACTCTTTGTCATCAATTGCTCTACCAATTAAAGCATGTCGGGTCCTCTGCATTAAAAATACAGCAACCTGCAATTCATATTCCATTTGATAAGCTGAGCCTGAGTTTTAACTATACTATAAACTTGTGGAAGTGTATAGGCTCACATACAAAACCAAGAAGGTTGCCAACAACAATGGGATCATAAATTGGATTCCTGTGACATTTACTGCAACCAATGATGCACCCGCAATGACCAGGCCTGCAACTGAAGCACCATCCTACAGATTGAATGCCAAATCATGGATCACTAACAACGACACATACACAGAGCTAGAAAGTCCAAGAAAAAGACCATGTCTATCTCACCTCAGCCATGACGACTACAGCTGTAGGATCATGACCACGCCAAATATACTCTTTCACTTTCATTCCTTCTGAAGCAGCACCTTTTCTCACGGATTGTATGGCCACTACAAGAGAAACACCTGAATGGATCCATAACACGAAATGAGATAAAATAACATTAACTATGAAAAGAATGGACAATCCTGCTACAAGCACTATAGACTATTTGAGAAATTGTACTTTCGATAATTAAAGAGCCACCAATGACCACAGCTGCATATTCTAGATGTTCAGGCGGCTGAAACAAATAGAGAAGAGAGAAATGTGATTTTTGTTAGCGACAACAAATCATTCAACGGACAATGAAGTGCTTAATTTTATTGATGATAAATTACCTGAGAAGTCCATAGATTTTGAACTCCGTTAACAATTGTAGCACCAGAACCAAGGCAAAAGATGCCAACAGCAAGACAAAACGTTCCCTAAAGTAACCATATCTGAAAATAAGCAAATAAATGAAAGATTCAGTAGACTCACAAAATCATCAGTACTTGATATTTAATGAGATAATTTGCGCAAAGTTCTCACGATTAAAATGGCGTCAACCCTAGTTATTATTATTGTTAAACCCTAGTTATATAACAAACTAACTTGATTCGAAATGCGGTGTGTATGATACTGATCATTGGAATATTCATCAAATGAATATTGATACAGAATTTCTTTTTCCGATTATATGAATATATAGAGTTGGTCGTACGAGAGGAACTAAGTTTACTACATCAATCACGGAGGAATTAAGTTTACTACATCAATCACGTCACTGAGAATTGTATCGTTTCGTGGTTAGGACACAAATATAAAAATAAACAAAAGTGATATCGTTTGAAAAGGTCTAATCATTAAACTAGAAAAGTGATAACGTTTGAACAGGTCTAATTAAACTTTTGATGAACCTAAATACAGAAACACGTAATAAAGGAAAATGTATTTTATTATATCGGAGATATTACATTCACAAATTCAGATACATATAACTTGCCAAACAAGAGAACCCCGTATGCTCTATAGGGGAAAAGATTATGTTGAGAGTAGCAAGTTGCTCATCAAGCCCAAAAATGTAGAGCTGCCCGCCAAAAGAAAAAATTGTTATCCCCTAAAGTACAGGCCAATTTAAGAGGCGAACCAAAATTGCTATGCTACATACAACTATTGCTCCATGTTGGAGCATTTAATAAACTACAAAGTATAGCAATACGTCCAATAAATCCAGGCAATCTGGAGTTAATAGAGTGCACATCCTTCCTTTACCTCAATCCAAGATTAATGAGGCTAGCTAGCCCTTTCTTGGTGAGTGAATCCTGTTATAATTAATCAACAGCTTGATTAATGATGAACACGAAATCGACCTTCTTTCCTGGTTTGCGACAGCCTATCTGATTCTTGGCTTACACCTGACCTTCCAGAACTCACTGCTCGATCATTCCGGGTAACAATTTTTATGGGGTGAGCTTCTGTGTTAAAAACCCACTCATCTAGGGGAATGACTGACGAAGGCGAGAAAAGAAGATACAGATATTTAAGAGTCTCTGCAAGAAAGAAGCTTTGCATCATATTGTCTTTGACACCGGTGTTGACCTGGGGAAAACCGGCAAAAATGTGTTAAAACAGAGTTCTACAATGATGTATGAAATTAAAGCCAAAACTAAACCACCAATTTATTTTTTTAAGAAAGACTCCACGACCAATTTATTGATACATGTTTCCTTTGAAAAACAGGAAAAACAATCATACTAATGATTACAAGAACAAAACCCTGAGTACTAGAGGTTCACAACAGACCTTTTACTGCAGACCATGAAGTCATGTTGTCGTGATAAAAGTTGGCAGTTACACCTGATGGAGTTAGTTAAAACAATTTAAATCACATTCTAAGAAACTAAACACCTTGTACGTCAAAAACCCTCCATTTTTATCTTCACAATTTCCTTCACAACTGGAAAGAAAATTGATCTATGAGGAATGGAGTCAAGTTCTTGCTGTCCCAGGACAATTTTAGCTTCAAATAGGATAAGATGCAATGAAAATATTGAGAGCATCTATTAAACAGAAAGGGGTAGCTTTGATTTTGAGCTTCATGTGGGAGAAGATAAAGAACAGAAGCAGCAAGAAAACAAAAAGGGGTTCTCAGCTAGCTCAGTGTTGCTCTTTGCTTACAATTGTGTAATGGATGGTGGGCTGACAAAGGTAGACCTTTTCAAAGGTTACTTAATTCATTAGATATTATGCTTGCACAATAAATCAAATTTGAAAGCTGCCTGTGATTGAAGTACAGTAAAAATAAGATAATTATTTTTAAAAATTAAGTTCAGAAGCAAGCTGGTGTTTACAAGAGCATAGCACCCACGTAGTAGCACCAGGTTTTCTATCAAACAATTTAACAGCATACCCAGTGTAATCACAAACATGGTTTTTATCAAACAATAGCATAAAAAATCACATGCACGTATGTTCATCCCAGTTATCAACATCTAAATCCAATAAAAAGAATGTATTCCACAAGGGGAGAAGTTTTTGGCAAAGAACACGAGAAATAGCAGCAGTTCCTTAACCTCCAGAAACAGAATAAAAGATGCAGCACATGAAGGCCTTTTTTTTGAGAAGAAGCATATGAAGGCATCTAAAGGAAGAAGATAATGGAGAAGTAGATACTAGCTAAAGTAAAAAGAATTGAGTTGGTGCTTACATCTTTAAGTCCAACATATCCAGACTCTATTCTTGAGTTCTTTTCAAATGCTTGAAATATGTTCCAACCCCACTCTTGGTATGTCTTGTTTCCTGT